>NMRB01003064.1:21426-35389 GCA_002633025.1 Notospermus geniculatus
AATATTAGGTATTTTGCACGCTCTACTTTCATGCCAGCTCCCTAACAGCCCCGGGTATTGTATAAGCTACGCTGTTCCAGCGTAGCTAATAATATTCGTGTCATGTAGCCAATAATCTGTATACATGTAGTTTTTTTCACGTGAAATACTTGTAAAAAGAATATGTACTTCGTGGTGTACATGATAGGACCCATATTCATAAAACTATTTAAGTCACGTCTAAGTGTGACACTTATCCTTCGTTCAACACAAAAGTTAAGTATCACACTTTGACTTAAGAATGTTTATGAATATGGCCCCTGAGCACTGCATCGCACATTGTACATGAAGTCGCAAACGGCACAGCGTGAGCTAAAAGTCTAATGAGGTTCGTGGCTACTGTATATTGTGGCTCGAGTGACCGCTTGGTGCTTCTATAGAGAATAATCAACCCTGGGTTTCTTCCCGACTGACGCAGAGATTGTACGTACTTTTTGTACGTACTGCGGTCCTTGACTGTTGATGATGGGAATCAAGAAGTATTGCCGGCTACAGGAAAGGTTTAACAAGGTGATAACATAATAGTTTTGCCACACTTAACAACCGGCCGGATCTCTGCCTACCCCCTTGACTTGTATACCGCGTGCTCCTCCCACAAAGCAGGAAATGGATTGAAATCCAACTGGACTTGCGGATCGGAATGGCCGTAGGGCAAAAAGATATGCCACGTGTTTTTCCATCAACAAGTTTCAAGCCGGGGTTTGAAGACCCCCTATCGGTGTCATTTTGTTTTAAATTTCGAAGGGATCCCTCCGTATTCCCCGTCTTGTCATCTTGAAATATACTGTGTGAGATTTGGGCCCATATTCCTAAAAATACTTACTAGTACTATAGTATGTCTTCATTTTGACGAACATAAACAAGGGTTTGTCAAGACGACAAAAAAAGTCCACGTTCGTCATTTTGATGAACCCTTGTTTATGTTCGTCAAGGGTTCGTCAAAATGACGAACGTGGACTTGTCATTTTGACGAATTTAGATACTCAGTTTGGTGATAATGGAAAACGAACCTGAAGTTCGTCATTTTGACGAAGCAGAGTTTTTCAGTGTACATGTACATGTACTACGATTCAACAGAAACACGTACAGTACAAACCGTCACATGCGGTACTAACATTCAAAAAAGCAACCTGCCTCACCACCATTGCTATACGAAGCGTTTCGTCGAAGCGGCGACCACATCCTGCTAAAATCACCAATGAGAATTGAGTGCTTGATGAGGTTAAGGGCAAACATAGAATCGATCCTTGCTTTTTCAAGTAGGAGCAATAAGCCCTTCACAAATCCCGTAAGTGAAGGGAGTGTGCTCTCTTTAACAACTCCTGACATTATCTTGTCAAAACGTAACGTTCGGTACTTTATCACTGTGTAAGGTAATTACATTGAAAACATTAGAGGAAGACAGCAATCAACTAATGACCTGGCGTTGAAAAATGAGGCTATGTCTGAATAAGTGAAGTGAAGTGAAGCGGAGTATCCTTCTGAACTTGTCCATATTAGAGTGTATCAAGATTTCTACCAACAAAAGATCGTGCTGCATTCGCATTTCGTGTTTCCGAAATTCACTTATGGGTGGCATCCACTAGAGCGCCGACAACATTCGGAAGGGTTGCGGAAGCACATTGGGTGAGGTCAAATATTTGGACTAAGCTAAAACTGAGATAATCGGAGTTTTATCCCACTTGGTAGGTTTTAATCTGAACTCCTAAAACTTGCCTCAGATTAAGACTTCATTAAAACTTGGTTAAAACCAAGGTAAAACCCAGACTAAAACTTGGTTAAAACCTGAGATTAATAGAATCTGTTATTGGCCTTTATTTAGTCGATGGTGTCTCTGAATTGGCTCTCTAGTACAGGCAGGTGTACTGTCAAAATTTTCAGCTATTCGGAGTGCTATGGCTTGCAACTGCAATAGCAAACATAGCTGCAACCTTAATCCAAACATTTGACCTCAGCCGGTTTTAGTCTGGTTTTAGTCCCTAGGGACTAATACCTCGCCCAATTCATTTTCCATTAAAATTTTTAAAACTTCAGCTTCCTGCTGGGATTAACGAAGTTTTATCTAGAGAAGTTTTAATACTCAGGTTTTAAAACTTTCTTAAGAGAGTTTTAAGAGGGTTTTAAGATAAAACTTGGAGGGAGGTCAAATGTTGGTTTTAGTCTAAAAACTTTCTTAAGACTTGGCATTAAAACCTGACTAAACCGAATATTTGACCTCACCCATTGTGTCATTTCGGCATTCTTTCCGCGTCAATGACTATTGGGCATTAGGGAGTTTTCGCAAAGCCCCCGAAACGCGAACGCCAAACTCATTGTTCGATGCCACGAGCACCGAACAAAAGGATGGACGTTCGCGTTGGCGTTTTGGGGGCTTTGCGAAAACTCGGTATTTTGCCCTCTCCCGAAAGTGCAGTTAAACGCCAGGAAATGTTTAGGAATGATAAAGACAGTGAACGGAATCTTTCAAGAATATGCGGAGAGGTTGCTGAATTAATGCGGATTTACTAAATTTGCGTTCTGCGTCTTGTCCGCGCCCTAGTGGATGCCAGGTTTCAAGCTAGGAATCCACTGCTGATTTTCTGCTTTGCGACTTGCTTTGCAACCTGCTACCTGCGATTAAATACGATCGCAAGGAACTGATACCGGTCGCCGACCGATTAGCGAGTCCACTACGGCGATCGAGTGCCCAGTTGCAAAGCAAGTCGCAAAGCAAAATCAGGTTGAAAATCAATGGTGGATTCCTAGCTTTAGGCACAACCGCCGGGCCCGCAGGAAATCCACCCTCTAGACAGCTATAAGAGAAAAATTACTGTTCGAAGAAACATCAAAGAATTCGCCAAACATTGATTTTCATTGATCATCGGGTCATGGATAACATTTTCCACTAACAAATCCAAGTATGGCTGAGTGATACTGTTAGAAAATCATGTACAACAAAAGCAACCGCATAACCACACTCTAAAGGAAAAAATATTTGACTGATTTGTGAAAAATAAGGAAAAAATATTTGACTGATTTGTGAAAAATACAAAAATTGATTTCCATTCGAAAGCAAGATGTTCAAAAAAATCTGTTTGGCGATCTGGCCCCTGGTTTACTTTCCAGAACCAACTGTGACTAATGATGTTTGTCGTCTGAATACCATACAATCTTCTGAACTGAGAGACTGATATAGATCGTCTGCTGTTTTTGTGGTTGTACCATTCACGAAGGCAGATACATTATTCCTTTGTGAGCAAACGCTTGTCAGCTCAGCCAGTTGTCGTGCTCGTCTATGTCTGTATGTGACAATAAAGTACAAAATTAACGGTGTCCCAGGAATTTATCTGTAGTTCCGTCACCATGGCGACGACAATTAGGTCAAATGGCGTCGGGGCAATTTACATTCTCGCGTATCTCCGTCGGAACAATCTCCCGCATAACTGGGAATTATCCGCTGAGTAATATCGCAGTTGAATCCGAGAGAGAACGTGGATAAAGACAAAATGAGGCGAGAGAAGTTGGCATATTTTTCAAGAGAATTTTATGGTGTACGAAGTGCCCAAACCAAGAGATATGAGGCCGTATTCTAGAAGCTCCCTTGTTTACCTTTAGCTATTAGGGAGATTTAGAAATCAAACGGTAAGCGTAAACTTTACGACAACGTTATTTTTCATACTACACATTAACCAGATTTTATATTGCATTTTCGGTACAAAAATAACGTTGTCGTTTATAACGTTTACGTTTATCGTTTGATTTCTAAACCTCCCTATTGTTTGCAGGGCATAATACAAAAGCTTAAAGTGGACCTTAGAGTTAAAGCTGACGTGACCGAACAAAAAGCCCCCATGCGACGAGCAAGAGAATAGGAGCTGTCAGAGAGTTGACCACTAGGTGTCACTAAGGCCCAATTCAATGCATCTAGCGGACCCGGTCATTATCGATCGAGCAGCAATCACGTAGATTTTCCTGTACATTGGTCCGCTAAGACTTTGCTGCCATCTGTTGGCAATATGCGCGGCTGACTGCTCCTATTGCAAACGCCCTGCAAGCACCTCAAACGAAGGGCCAGAACATGATATACCCCACGACGCCAGGAGGGCGCCACCTTATTTGCCTTCAGGCAACAGAGCTGTCAACATCTCCGGATACCTCTTACACTACTCTTGGTATATTCCTCCAAGCACTACTCAAAGAAAAAAAATTGCTTCTAGAATAGGGGCCACAGAGTTGAGTAATAGTAAGCAATAACCACGCGAATCTGTGAGATAGATATCTGCCCACCAAACACAAAATCAAGTCGACCACGCATAAAGGTCTGCTCCCCGAATTCCATGCACCTTACCAAGTGCTGACGCGTTACGCTTTAGCCATTTCAAAGATGAACAACCCGCAGCGGACTGTTCGCATAAAATACAACTCTTCATAAAAGAAAGGCAACGCTCGCACGATTCAAGCGTTCTGAAATGTTGTTTACGTTCTTGGGGTCAAGGTGGCTAATGCCGCCATTCCCAGAAGGCCAATCGGCAATAGCGAGGATGACGTATGGCCGCTCAGCGTGTGTTTGCAATTTTACCGTTCGGTGCCCATTTACACAAAAGCAATTGACTAGTAATACAAATGCAATCTCGCAGCATTAAAGTACACTGGGTCTTCCATCACGATTACTTTAGCAACGTTATGGGATGTTCAATTAATTGTAATGTTTTATGTAAAAATAAAAGCGTGGAATGATTAAGTAATTAATTGAATACCGTTGTTTATATGGATGATGGACATGTAATGGGAAAACGATAGTTTTATGCTCGCAAAAAAAGATCCGTAATACGTGATACCATCCGTCGATATTTTAAAGATAATGTATCACGACTTCATTGTTTACATTCAATATTTGTAAACATGGATGTTTACATTATGTTATTTTGGACTTTTGGGACATGCCAACCGACCAAATTCAATACTTTTGGTATCAAAAGAATTTCTAGAGGGGCATGCCACCAACAAATTACTCATAAGACAAAGAAAGCCTGGATACAAACAAACAAAATGTAAATAAACAATGAATTTCATGGCCCGCGAAAATACCCGTGATACATTATCTTTAAAGCGCCACTGTACATGTATGCATTAGGTTTTCTATCTCGTGGCGGCTGAAGTAACATTTTGACCTGTAGGCAACCTCGTTTATGCATGCTCGACAAGACTGTTCAAATCTATCTATCTGAATGATCTAAGTTACCAATTATGCATTGAGACTGTTGCCACACATAAAAGAATGAGTTGACGCATGCTACCTTACTTGATGAAGGGTTAGTCATGCAATGACAGCGCGTTGAACTTCTGAAGTGATGAAAAAGATGGCGGCAATTTTGTCAGCTAAGGTTTTGACATAGTATCAGTCCAGTCTTGCTGTTACCACTGGCTATGTATGAGTTGGACAGGAGACCAGGCTTATCACATTAGTTCCAGATTCCGCCGCTAGGGGAGGGATACTGAGGCACACCTCATGCATACAGTGACACTTTAAAGATATAATTGCACTGACGATGCTCATGGCGGTGCGTCTTAATGTACTGTGCATGTACATGTACATGTGCATGCACATGTACATGAAAATCCTGCTTAGGCGTTGTACACTCACCCAAGTACATTTCAATTCTTTTAGAAAATGAATTTTCACAGTACCACTTGTGTACATTTCAACAACAAAGCAGAGGCATTATCCCAGACGATCCAATGTATTGCTTCCCCGCCCCCACATTCCGTTGCCACCTGCCCATTACGCAGGTGGATTAGATCATTGTCAATGCGGAAGGTCAGAGGCCGTCCTCAGCGCGCGATCGATGCTAGCTCGTCATCTGGCATGCGATGGAAAAATGACACCACAGACTGAGAGGACAAAGGCGATATTTGAGTGCCAACGATAAGTTCCTTCCATAGAGGACCAGTAAAGGTAGACTTCCGATTATTAGAGATCCCAGAAGGAACCCGATGATTGTATCATGATCTATGTTTACGAGAAGTCGCTGGTGAATTCAACTATTTTCAACTTTCATTTGTTGATTTCTACATGTACTGTACATGTACATGTACATGTACATGTACATGTACATGTACATGTACATGTACATGTATTTATTGTATTGGACACTAGGTGCTCTTTATAAGTTTCGTGCTTGATTTTTCGTTTCCAGATACTTTCTCTGGCATCGCGAAACCATTCTCCATGAACCGCGTCAGAAGCAGTAAGAGTGTTAAATTATTGTGTCTGACCAGCTCCATCCACGACCTTAAAACCCTAGATTAAGTCGTATTTTTCTTATTTTGGGGCTAAAATGAGCTTTTTCTATGTACCTCTGCGTGGTGCAATAACTGACGCCTTTGGGGCCTGATTTAGTCATCGAATCGTGTATGGGAAGATGAGATGTCAAGGATTATCCCTATGATTTTTCGCAAGGATGAAGGCAGCGATTCGGATAATTTTGGTCGGTGAATTAGGGGTATTGATCTTGAAGCAGCCGTTCATGTTTTAGGCCTATGCTGACGTTTCTCCACCCACTGGCCTGAATAGGCAAACAATGAATGTCGTTGTGCTCATGGGCATGACTACCAGAGCGGATGTCTTCTGATAGCAAATATTCTGACTGAACGGTAATATTTAAAGGGACAGTCTCCTGATGGTGTTAATACATTCCATGGGAAGGCTTTCTGATTTAAGGGGGAAGTCTAGGTATCCCAGGGACGTAAAGGCCACGGCGAGCTACGACCCCCTAAAATCACCTAGTGCCCAAAACGTCGCTATAGCATCGTTTAACGCTTTTTTAACGAGTACATGTAGTAGTGCCAATAATTTTCCTTCCCGATGAATAACTCAACACCCGCATGTCAACATTGCAGAGGAAGATCTCTTGAGGAGGGGGATCTCGTACGAAACAAAATGGTAACTATCTTTTTGCTTAACTGTTGCGAAAATCTGCAATCGCACTTATTTCGGTGCAACACAACTTGTTCACTTAGAAAAAAATTCATTCTGGACTGAAAAACCGATACCACCATTACGCGCTGGCTTCCGGTTCTATTCTTGTCGTAACCACTTGTCAAAGATACATTCAATGGTGAATTCTCGTATTCATAGAGCGGGATCTTCTGAATAGAAAAGATTTGAAATGCTAAGTGTTTTAAATCTGTAATGAATGAGAAACATGCGGGGGGTAGATCGATCGGTTTCGAGACAATTCTGTAGCGTTGTTGGATGAATGTCAACGTTACACATCGCCTTTTGCGGTGAAATTTGGACAAATTATTCTAAAATGGAGTAAGAAATAAAAGTGGAAAATAAAAAGTGGGCAATTTTGGAATTTTGGGCGAATTTTTCGATTTCTCAAATTGGAAGAAAATTTTTCCCATTTTGAGAAATTTTTTATAGTGACATGACATTTTGTCTGAGTTTTCGGGCGATATTTCTCAAAATGGGAAAAATTTCCTCCCAATTTGAGAAATTGAAAAAATTGCGCAAAATGCCCAAATTTCCCACTTCTTATTTTCCACTTTTATTTCTTACTTCCTTTTATTCATATAATATACGAATACAGAGGTCAGGCATGGGATGCCTGATACATTTCAAGCGATGGATCATCTCTTACGAGGTTCTTTTAAAGGACCACAGTATTGCTTCTCAATCCTGCGTTACACCTACCCGCGTTAAGGGGAGACCTCTATTAACGACTTGGTAAACTACCGCATGCAACTAGTCTCGCGCAGCCAGCCGTTTCGTTCCGCAGTACTGCTACACAAACTTGTTCGATCCCCAGCTGCTGGGTGACCGAGACTGTAATCATACATTCTCCAACACTGGGGCGAAAGGCTTNTTTAATGGAGAAATATGATTGGAATGAGTTATTGCATGATCGACCTATCTCTTTCAAATATTTATTGTGACATGATGCCAAGGTAGAATAGGGGCATAGAATATAACAGGCGGCCTTACTGCGCCGGAAAAAAAATGTTTTTTCGGTGTTTTAGGCAGATTTGGGTAAAAAAAAAGGTCAGCGCTTGTTGTACACTTAGAAAGATTCCTCCATGCAAATTCTTCCAAAAATCAGTGGCTAACGTTGGGACGACATTTCCCCTTTTGACATCACCAAAGGAATTCAAGAACTGCAGTCAACTGTGACAATATTTTTGTGGCCATTTGAATGCTTAGCAATTTCCTCATTCTACGTCAGCTTTGAACACCCAACGCCACATAGGAAGGGTGTAGGGTTTTAAAGGGCCTCTAGAGGCAGCTCGCCATTAGGCTACTATCAGTACCGGTTCTTCGGCCAGGCGGCGCCACTTTAACGTAATAATCACTGGTACGAGGTATTCAACCTGGGTTTTCCCCTGCCATGCTGGCTGCCTCTAGAGGCCCTTTAACAGTCTACAGGCGCTTCATATTGGTCTTAGTCCAATTTCATTTATAGGGAGGTTTCGCAAATCTGACGAAATACGAAGTACGAAATTCATCTTCACTTCCAGGACCTAATGTATGTCCCTGCTGTCAGTGAGTCTTTTAGAGTTTGGTGCATCTTGATTTTTTTTATTTTCACTTCGTAACGAAAGATATTTTTCAAAGTTTAATATACACCGTAACTCTATCGGTCTAACGTACGCTGACGCTCTTGCAGCAGGCGATATTTGTGTACCAACCTTTACCATTTCCCGAAATACATTAAATCATGGAAATGAAGTACAATTTCGTATTTCGTACTTCGTGTTTCGTCAGATTTGCGAAACCTCGCTTTTGATGAAATCCACGACCAAACCCTATTTGTTTTCAGGTGGTAGCTGATCACCTCCCTGCATGTCGATTTCTTGTTACGGTTGGCCTCATTGAATGGTTCATTGACATCAATCTTGTCCCTTACTGTTAACAAGAATGAGACTGGCAATTCAACACGCCCAGTCAACAGCACCAACGGTCAATGAACTCGAAACGGATGGCTGTCGACATTGTATGTGATGGAAGATATCCAAGAACAAACTTTGGTTCTTTCAAATCGAACATTTCACCGCCTACACCGCTGCCAAACCTGCACCAAAATTGAATTATCTTTCTAGTGAGGAGATGTAGCCTGTAACCTCGGGGACAGAAATTGACTTAGCAGCAGAATTAATTTGCTCCACGTCTTTCTTCGAAGCAACTCTGTCTTTTGAGGCCAATCGCTGTGCATACGAGTGAAGTCGGCGCAGCTGGGACTCGGAATACGGCCCCACATTACACCTCAGGGTACAAAGATCAATAGAGACACACTCAGAACTACATGCAGTGCATATGAGAGTCGAGTTGAATGTCTTGGCATGTTGTAGATTGTCTGCAGCCGGTTGTTATGGACGGCAGGTGGTCATTGGGACGTGGTGCAACATCGACACTGTTCCCAAGCCAAAGATCAAGCACTTTAGTACTTTGTTTGCACAACTTCCAGCGTATGACATAGACGATTTCCGTCTGTCGTCACCTTATAATAAGGCCGTTGCAATGTGCCAAAGTGTCTCAGTTCCTAGTTGTGTTCCCCCTCGTTGTAGGGGAAGATTTCTCTATATTACCCTCTTGAAAAGTCATGGGGCCGTATTTTAGAACGTTCCTTAACATTAAGGTCCACCTTAAATCTATTGTTCTCGATGGTTTTACAATAGACTGAAGGTCGACTTTAACGTTAAGGAACGTTCTAAAATACGGCCCTTGGTCTTTCCGGCTGTGTATTATATGGAAATTGGGTGGTTTTAAAGTTGGTGTTAACACCGTGTTTATAATGGACCACATTGGGTAGAGTTTACAGGCAAGAGTTTAACCACATTTGGATTTTTGCCTGTCGTCTAAACGGCCCTTATATTGTATATGCATGTACATGTACATGTCCATGTACATCTACAGTCGACTCGGAAAACCAGAGTGATGTGCTTGGATTATACAATAATTTATTACATGTATTCCAGCAGGAAGACGGGCCCTTCTTCCTTAACCTCAGTCAAGAACCACTGAGGGTGTATTGATCGCAGTTCTTTTTTTACCACAGTGCAGCAGGAACACTATCAGAACCGAGCAAATGCATTACAACAATAATCTGTTCGCTCCGGTCCGAATGCATGAATGACCATGCATTACCACCGACTACCTGGGGAAATTCGCGTTCTGTCATACAAAATGAATCGGTATGATGGATGGATAGTAAATGGTGACTTTTTGTCATTTTCACGGCGAACCTTCCGATACAGTAACGAGAGAGAATGATATAAGAGCATCGGTGTTTGATTCATTAAGATTTTGTCGGATGTTATGATGAAACGTGCGGCACAAAACCAGCATCTCAGTCCTCAGTCATCTGATAATGGTGAGGTTTCGCAAATCTGACGAAACACGAAGTACGAAATGCGAAATTCAACTTCATTTCCAGGCCTAATAAATGTATATTTCTGGAGATGGTTGCTACCCACAAATGTCCCTGCTGCCATTGCGTCTTTTAGCATATCATGTAAGACTGAGAGAGTTATGATGCATCTTTAATACAAAATTTCCACTTCGTATCTACGAATTGGAAACGAAAGATAAATTTCAAAGTTTAATATACACCGTAACTCTATCGGTCTAACGTCATTCGCTGAAAGACGCTCTTACAGCACAGGGGCTTGAATCAAATGGTGAAAAAGGGTTAAAATGTGTTGAGATATACCACAGACGGTACCACCCCAAAATAACACCCACATAAAGTGGGTGTAGAACGAAGTGATACACCCACTAGTGACACACCCACTTTATGTGGGTGTTATTTTGGGGTGGTACACCCTCTGTGGTATATCTCAAAGGGTGTACCACCCCAAGTACCACCCCAAAATAACACCCACATAAAGTGGGTGTAGAACGAAGTGATACACCCACTGGTGATACACCCACTTTATTTGGGTGTTATTTTGGTGTGGTATACCCTCTGTGGTATATCTCAACACATTTTAGCCCTTTTACACCATTTGATTCAAGCTCCTGTGTCTTGCAGCAGGCGATATTAAATTTGTGGTACCAACCATCTCCTGAAATACACTACGTCATGGAAATGAAGTCCAATTTCGTATTTCGTACTTCGTGTGTCGTCAGATTTGCGAAACCTCACTATTATAAAGCAAAACTGGGATTTCATTTCGTCAAAACCATGATTTCCGACTATATGTATTTTGCACTAACATGCATCTTGTCGTTGGCCTATAAATGTATGTGTGAAGCACTATCGTTCTCATATGGAGGAAAGAAAGTGCATTCTTCCATGAGTACACGCGTGTATACGCTACGTATGTACATGTACTATAGAAGAATGCACAGAGGTGAACCTACATGTACATATAATGTACATTCACCTCTGTGCTGAAGGATATGCCTTATTTGCCATGTTTGTATGGCAGCAAGAGGCTGAGTTAAGGATTGACACTCAGATTGTACACAAACACTAGAGAACCTTTCCCTGATTCTCAATTATACCGCAGGCAAATTTGCAGCTTGCACTTGAAATATACAGTGAAACCTTACAGATCCGAGATGACCTTTCCCATGACGTTCGCCACATCGCTTCATTATTAAGAAACCAGTTATGGCGGATAAATATTTGCACAGTTTGATAGTCACAGTTGGCAGTCTATCCAGCAATTAAGCCCGACATTGACGTCGGTGTACATATGGAAATTTCATTGAATGATATCAACAGGTTGCCATCTCATCGTTCTGACCTTAGGACCAAACATAGTGGGAGCCTCAATTGCAAAGAACAACGGCTCGTCGTTTTCAGGATTTATCTACCAACGGTGATGCAAAAGATGATGCCAGTGTGGTTTCTTCAATTGACCGCACTGGTGGTGCGGTTTGGCATGCATTATGTCAAGATTTGATTTTGTAGCTGCCTGCAGCGCAAGTAGGCCATATTACGTCCGATTGGTCGGCCAAGTATGACATAGTGATTTACCTAAGAAAAATATATCTTTCAAAATATCTGCTAAATTGAAGAATTTCAGGATGGCACAAGATCCCCCTTTGATTTTAAGGCCTTTCAGGGAAACTTTTTTGGCCGACCCTATACTGTAGTACAAGACAGACGAGGGTCCATATTCATAAACATACTTAAGTCAAAGTGTGGCACTTTTCTTTTGTGTTGAACAAAGGATAAGTGTCACACTTAGACTTAAGTTGTTTTATGAACATGAGCCCAGGGCCCATATAGATAAAACTACCCAAGTATAAGTGTGACACTTATCCTTTGTTCAACACAAAAGATAAGTATCACACTTTGACTTTAGTATGTATGAATATGGACCCTAAGTCCAAGTGTGGCACGTATCCTTTGTTCAACACAAAGGATAAGTACATGTGTATCACACTTTGACTTAAGTATGTTTATGAATATGGATGGACCCAGACCCCTATCTGTTCATCAGTGGCTAGAAACAGCGATATAAAAAAGAGTTGCCCTAAATCGGTTCAGGCGTATCGGCATCGATCGGGGAATTCTCCTGGGGTGAATCAGAGTCATGTCCCCTTCGACCTTTATAAGTCAAATAAGATCAGACTAGCCAACGAACCGATGTATATGAAGGCAATTTCACTTTAGGCTGACACACCTTGATAGAGCATTGAAGAATGATCAATAGCCCCACGCATCCATCATCTCCTGGCATTTTGAGTTGTTCGACAATAGCTTCACTTTCCTCTGGTGCCCTCCTTCACTTGATTGGTCATCATGATGAAAAATGGACAGGGGATGTGCACTGGCCCTTGAGGATTGGTGGAGATTGCTACAACCGTGGGTGGCTAACAGAGTATCTCCGGTCGACAAATTATTTCACGGAGTGGTTCGTCTTTGAACGGCATGATACATGAAGAAGTACATGTTGTACATGTACATGTAAATCACGCTACAAAAGACGTTCAAATCTAGTAGGGTATACATTTCGAATCGCATCTCAGAAAAATCAACATAATATTGCATGTAGTTGTTAATGAACATGGGATACAGGGTTGCCAAAAAACGCACTTCCACTACCAGAGCCCAAAACTGCTTATAGCAATGGATGGAGAATCTTTCTAAGAAAGAAGACACTAAAATGTCCAGTGGTTAGACCTCCAGACCCTATTTTGTAAAGCAAAGTCGAGGCCCTCATGCTGAATTTGCAGTTTGCCGGAAAGTTGATAAAAAGACATCCGAACTTCCACTACCAGAGCCCAAAACTGCTTATAGCAGTGGATGGAGAATCTTTCTTAGAAAGAAGACACTAAAATGTCCAGTGGTTAGACCTCCAGACTCTATTTTGTAAAGCAAAGTCGAGGCCCTCATGCTGAATTTGCAGTTTTTCGGAAAGTTGATAAAAAGACATCCGACTTCGCAAGAATGGCTCTGGACCTAGAACTACTGGACCGAATCGATCGATGTATCTTGGTGTTATTTTTCTTTGAGAAAGATTCTCAATCTCGTTCCCAGATCTACCTCATCCGAGAATATCTCTGAAAAGGGCTACGACTTGACCAGAATTTCTGGTCAACCACTGGCGGCGTGCCAAAATATTTGTTTCACGCAATATTTCGTTATTTAATGACTGAAAAGTATCATATATGCCTAAAAAGCCATATAATACCCCAAAACACGAAGTTGTTTGAGTATTAGAGCAATTTCAACGAATAGTTAGTTGGGAACTATTTGACATCATGCCGCGGGTACCAGCCTCGGTGATTCGCCTCAAAATTAGTGTATATCGATGCGCTGATGTAACCAAACCCCTGACAACGCGCGTGCGCAGTATTCCTAAAGTAGTACCGGTCGCAGCCCTTTCCAGTGGTGTTGTAGGTACGTAAACCCACTGGGGACGAGTTGGAAAGATTCTCTACTCATTCATACCAGTGGTTTAGGATTGTGGGTAGTGGAATAGTGCG
>NMRB01003064.1:50007-66656 GCA_002633025.1 Notospermus geniculatus
CTTCCGTTTAGTTTCTATATTTGTCTCCTGAAATCGGTGAATTTCAGATGAAGTTTTGATAGGAAATGTCAAAATTAAAGTCGGCGGCAGAAATTAATCTTGTACACATTAACTGGCGTTAGTGATATCCATCAAATCCAATCGCTTACAACCGGTCGACCCGCCGCGAAGTTTTTTCCTACACAGTGCATCCAGTGTAGGCGGAGTTCACAAGATAGAGGTGATACACGATATAGCAAAAGCTAATCCAAGTTCGATCTTAATCCTTATTCTGATACTACTCCCAACACTACACTGTTAGAAATTATTAATTTTACAATAGTAATTTTGTAGTAATTTTACAGAAATTGCCTGCAGCAGAGTCCCAGCACTTTCTGTAAATTTACATATGGTATGATTCATGCTTTCCTGTTTTGGTTGGACTCCATTGGACATCCCATTATGATGCCTTCTGAGAGCAGTATGAAAATATAATTTGGTCAGCCTCCAGTCAAATCTCTGTTAACATTTATTTTAAGCCTGTAATTTTACAGATCCAGTCCTGGGGACTCTGCTGCACAGATTTTCTGTAAAATCCTCTGTTATTTTTAACAGTGTAACCCTAACCCCTTATACACTTACCCAACCATTGACCCTCTATATATTCATTTCGTTAAATTCATTTTGCAACGGATAGACCGTAGGAATCTATAACGTGTAGGAAAAAAATTCGCGACCTACCCACACCACCAACATTTGCTAGTACAAGTTCGCTCTTCCGAGTTCTTTAACCCAAACTCGTCAAAACTCATACCCGGTTTTGAAGGCATCGAAAATAGTGAGTTTTCGCAAGCCTAGCGAAAAACGAAGTTCGAAATACGAAATTGGACTTCACTTCAAGGGCCTAATGTATTTCTGGCTATGGTTGGTACCATAAATATAGCCTGCTTCAAGAGCGTCTTTTAGCGTATGACGTTTGACTGATGGAATTGCGGTGTAAATTAAACTTTGAAATTTATCTTTCGTTTCCACTTCGTAGGTACGAAATGGAAATTTAAAAATTCAAGATGCACCACGACTCTCTCGGTCTCAAATGATATGCCAAAAGACGCACTGGCAGCAGGGACATTTGCGGTACCAACCATCTCCTGGAAATGAAGTTGAATTTCGTATTTCGTACTTTCGTGTTTCGTCAGATTTGCGAAACCTCACTATTGTCAAAACATCACGATGTCCGCCACATTTCAGGCAAAGGCAACGAGAGAGAAGTACTGATGCATGGCGGAGCATCAGAGAGACACGGTAGCCTATAGCCTGCTTCAAAGAATTATCTTCATGCAAAATTTACAACTGCCTTGCTGTGCAAATTGATAGATCGCTCAACTGTAGCCTGTGATGCACCGGCCTCGTGTTTATCTTGCTCTTCCTATTAGCTCCACCGAGGAAGCACCGTAAATTCACTTCCAGACGGATAAGACCCGTGGCAAATTCGCTGAGACAGTCTACAAGTAGGATGAGACAGAACTCATTATCTCAAGTAATTAGAATTACATTCGACAAGTGGCTGTTGTTATATGTGTGCCCCAAGTGCTAAACTAAAGGAAGTCAGAATTAAGATGTGCTCGACGCTCTTAACAAAAAGGAACTAAAATCTCATTGACTGAGCAACAAAAAATCCATTTATCATACTTCGGCATTAGAGAGCTCTAAGTCACGTGATCCCTGTTCAAGGTTACTTTGTGAAATTTGCCAATCAGATGGAAAGGTCTGTTTAAAGTGCTGGGCCCAAATCCATAAAACCTTGCGAGGCTTAGTTGCCTGCTAAAGTGCCCAGTTTGTACAGGCCGATGTACACAACTAACAACCAACTAAGCTAGCAAGGTTTTATGGATTTGGGCCCTGGTTTCTGCTCATTAAAAGGTTTGACAAAGGTGTTGGCACTGCTTTGATAACTTACATTGTCATACATCAACAGAACGTCAGCCAATCAAATCACACGCTTCGACCTCACGTGACTTTGGGATAATTCCGACTATCCCACGCTTGAGGAAATTATCCCATAGATGACATCATTGGTCACTTGACTATGGGATAATTTCCACTATCCCATGCTTGTGCGTGTGCTTGAACTAAACAGTGCATTTATACATGAATGGATGGCATCATTCATGGAATGACGTTTGCTGCTATTGGCTTAGGTTGATGTATGATAAAACAAATATTGCATGGAAACCATGGGATAGTCGAAATTATTCTGCAGGAAAAAAATCGACTGTCCCATAGTTTCCATGCAATATATTGTATATTACACCACTTGTCCAGTCATGCAGGGTCTCTGTCTTCTCATGTTTTACAGATTATCCTGATGCAAGTTCCGGCCGAGACACCGTTATCGGTATTGAGTCGATTTTAAAGACGATGTTGCTGATTGTTTACGGGCATCTCTCGACTAAATATGAGTACAAGGCCGTAAACTGTCCTGGTGTCTTATTTGTGTTTGACAAACATTTCGTTTTCTCTTTCATCTTACAGATAACGAATCGGAAATAAGGAGACGTAGCGTAACACCATTAGATCAATTCACACAAGTGATGTTTACTTCAAAGGATGGCCGTAGACGAGGGTTTTTGCCACAGGATAACCTGCGACCAGCGAAGAAAGATCCGAACGGGTAAAATTTCCAGGTACAACGGTATCTTGAAATCGGTTAGTAAAAAGTACACGGGTATACACGATCAACAAAATACAGGGTGGCCAAAAAAACGGAGACGCATAATTCCACGATTCTGACGAGGCCAAAGCTACGTACAGTAGGCCTACCTGGATGGGGAATCTTCTGGAACAAATCTGAGACCAAGATTTCGCAATTCGAGTCTGTAGTTTTACATGAACATGTAGCTCCAGGCCCTATTTTGGTTACCTGTTTCATGCATTGCAATGTACATGGACATGTACAGTACAATAAATGTTGAGCAATCATATCGCGCCTTGTATCTGAGAACAGGAATGTCCTGCCATGCCTGCGCTTCGGTCAAGTTATATGTAATGCAAGGGACAAATTAAGTGAAATTAGAACATATAAATTCAAAGTAATTATCAAACTTAAAAGAAAATTCGTTCATGTTTGTATTATTACATAACAATAAACCCCTCTAGACTTGTATCAGCCCAATATCATAAAGGAATCAATTTGATTCCTTTATGCCAATATTTAAACATGTTATACTCGCGGAAAATGTGTGGAAGAGCGTCTTACTGAGCTTCACAAAATAAGGCCTCGCCTAGGAGTTAAAACTACTGGCCGAGTCGCGATGTCTTGGTATATTCTTCTAGAAAGATGGGTGGTGAAGTTACTTGTCCGAATTTTTTGGGCCACCCCGTATATACGTGTGTTTGATTTCCTGACATCTGTGGATGCGATATGTCATCCGACTGTGTGAGAGTAAACGAGGCTTGAATTATCTCTTATTACGTTCGTGATGAATTAGCCTTTATCAGAGACAATCTTACGGCGCGAGGATCTTGTATATATTTACTTTGGTTATTTGGGCCCACCAAGAAACGTGTCTATAGGTAATGAAGCTTTGTTTAGTTTGGAAGCCATGCGGTCCAATATGTGCTATCCACGATTAATTGCCACTCAGTGTCTCCTTAGTCTTAGTTAACCAATGATACCATCGCTAAACCAATAGGCCTACAGAGGCGTGTATTCAATGCAGGTGGTTACTGTGATGTTCACGTCGCCTTGTACATTTACGTAGTTCCATATTAAACTCCTCTGTTGTGCTTTGGAGACAGTCCAATCCATTCTGCATAATGCACCGTGTAGAAATCGGCTAACCTCTTCCTACACTCTGCAGCAAGCAGCCAGATTCCGTGTTCAACGCTTTGGGATTTTCTCGTGCGCCCAATCAGAAGCCTCGTTTCTTCGTCGTTCACGGAAGAAACAATATCAATGATGTCATTTCATCAAATTTTGATTGGCCAACGTTATTACCGGGAACACGTCATGCACGTGGGTCGGTGCAAGCTTTGCCGTGATTGGTTGCTATTTTTGGGACCGGGGAAATCCGTTGAACACGCGTCCGGAATGTGGTTTGCTTGCGTGAAGGTCAAGGGAGGAGAAGCCGAGTCTTTACCTGAACTCAGTGAAGATGGTCCAATGTGAACGTCAGAGAACGATTTGCACGCGCACATCGTAACTCTGATGTATATCGGACAGCGCCATATTGCTCCGGGAACTACTTTCGTTTGTTTACTTCCGGGTTTGATGTTTTGATTTGATTAGCTACTTAAAGCGATGTGTCAGCCAAAAAATTTGAATGCAAAAGGGGACGAATCTTTGTTTACAAACACTCATTTCCTGCATTCTGATTGGCTATGAGGGCAATGTTTACAAACATCATCCTTCTGTTTACAAAATGACTGTCGATTCGCTTTAATATCATTAAAAATTTGCCTAAATCCACTTAATAACTTCAAATCTACAATAAATAAAATTATCCCACCGATATAACGTGCAAAGAACCCATAAATACGTGAAAAAGTATCAGCATTGGTCTGCACTCTATCAAGTGTGGAATGATTCACTCACTTGCGGCAAATCACTGAACTATCTTTCGATTTGCAAGATATAATGTACAGTACCATACATGTAACTCTCTCGGTCTTACATAATATGCTAAAAGACGCACTGGCATGGCAGCAGGGACAATGGGTGATTTCAAAGTTGGTTTTAACACCGGTTTTACAATGCTTTAAAGCATTGTAAAACCGATGTTAAAACCAACTTTGAAATCACCCATTGTGATAGTAACCATCTCCAGAAATACATTACGTCATGGAAATGAAGTTGTGAATTTCGTATTTCGTACTTCGTAGTGGCGGCGTAGGCAATCATAGTGGTGTGCGACCTGACCTTGGCTTAAAGTTGGCCATGCCATCGTTATCGACGATCCGCCGATATTTTCCGACGCGGGGGCGCGTACACCGACAAGTATTTGCATGAATGCCCGGTTGTTATGCACACATTAACGTAACTAATCGGTACGAATGGTGTACGCATCCTGAATGAATTGACGATGCTAATGTAAATGGTTCTACCTTGACAAATGAAGATAGTCAATTAAATACTGCTTCACAAGGTCGTTGGTGTATTTTTATTTAAGAAGTGGACCTTCGTTGATGGGCATTGGTGTAATGTAATGGGTCTTTTATTGCTCACCTGGGTGGAATGAATATCTATGCATAAATGTAAAGAAGCGAAAGGAAGTGTTCATACATGTAAGTCTATTGAAGGAAGAAGTATGTGATGTGCGACTAGCTCTACGTAACGTGTTACCATAAAGTAACCATTCCTTAATACTAGTGTCCCACTGGCGAATTTTGGCCTGCGACATGGGACGAATGAAAAAATCGTAGCTTTTCGTAACTGTTCTTAGACTGTCGTCTATGTTCGCAGTGATTCGCTGGCTCACAGAAAAATTTTCAAAATGTTCAAAATTTGCCTGCGACAAAATTTCAGTCGAAGTCAGTCGAAGTTATCTCGTATATACATTGTAGTCGCACCCATGTCGTACATAGTCGTACAGGATCGTAGGTCTTGAAGAGTAACCTCGACTATCTACGACAGTCTGCGACTAGCTACGAGTAATGTGCGAAGAAACTACGAGCATCTACGACCACCCACGACTATCTTCGTCTAGGCCTGCGAGTGTTTGACGAATCAGCGACCAGTTGACAATTCGCGGAAAACTACGTATAATGGTAAATATCGCAGCTTGTCGAGGGTATATCGCAGCCTTCAGATTCGCCCCTTGTCGTGGACAAAAGTCGCCAGTGGGACACTACCATTAGGCCGGGTTCAGATAGAGCTACACGGCACACAGACATGGTGGCAAACAAAGATTTCATGGTCTTGAATCCTTTGTGGAGCCAATATAGAGTTTTCGCAAAGCCTCCGAAATGCCAACGCGAACGTCTGTCCTTTTGTTCGTTGCTGTCGTCGTGGCATCGAACAGTGGGTTTGGCGTTCGCGCTGGCGTTTCGGGGGCTTTGTGGAAACTCCCTATTGTTCGCCGACTTGTTCGTGTACCGTGTATGTGAACCAAGTGTTATATCTGCCAGTGTTTCTGTGGGTCAGTGTGTCACCTTATTGTTTGGGAAACGCTGGCAGATAGATCGACATGTTTTTCTGTGTGTGCCCTATTGTCAAGTCGCCGCTTATTCCGTCAGACAATAGGAAGGGAACACTCACATATGGGGAACACTGGCAGATGTTACACCGGCTTTATGGTGTTACCCACATTAGGGCTGAATAGAAATTCATTCTAAGTGTAGGCTGTACTTGCGTTTTTGTTCTCATAGGAAAGATGTAAAAGTGTCATGGTGCTCCATTTCTCGGTGTTTCCCCTCATGTATTGGGAACACTCTGATACGATAGTAACACATTTTTCTGTGTTCCCCTACTGAAAGGTCGCTGTCTCTTGTATGAAAACACGACTGAACGGCATTGAAAATTAACTACACATCCAAAATCTCTTTCTCTGACACCCTGAATAAGCTGACGAAATACGATTATGGTTGATGTAGTGCACTACGACTTACTGGTGCAGTTTCTAATAGGATTCGGCCTCATTCTTTTTCGCCTTCGCTGACTCTGAGCAAAATGGCAAGCAATTCAATCTCTTCGTGTTTGTTGCCACATCTTCCTTCACTCAAGGGTCGTTTTATATATCGGCAGGTCTAAGAACCCAATTTGCAGTCTATTAGCAGTTAGAGCCGCTGGCTTCTCCCGGCTGACACAGATTGAGGAATTAGCTTTATATTTCTTCGGGTTTGCATTTTAGTATAACGTCGGAAGTCATTTCCTGGGAAGCTGCACTGATGTACGTTGCACACTGCGCAGAATTGGAAGGGCCAATATATGGTCTTTCATTATTCCATTTAGATTTTCCCATGGGAATAATTCGGTTCAGGAACTTGTGAACTGCGCATACTGCAAGAAAAAGTGCAAAGGATGAAGCCGGATGTTCTGACGCAGGAAAGGCCACATCGATGCTATTAACGGCATAAGAAGCACACAGCGTTGATTAGTGCCCAAGAATAAGATGAGGTTAGGTATCATATAGCCTTTCTGAGTGAAGGGGCTTAATATGACCGAGTCAGATGACGTCAAATTAATAGCTACCGAGATAACGTTGTGCTATGATTCTAAGAAGTGTTCGGAGACAATATTACGGGATGAAATATCGTTTTATTGGCCACGGTCTTGAGCATTGGTTAAAGATCTCAAGTCCGTTTGATTTGGTGTTATTGTTGCCTTGATAAACACGTTGGCTACACAGTACAGAACCACCGAGAAAGGAGCTGTTTCATTAAGGAACGATGGTACCTAGTCATTTTTAGGTATTAATTGTAGGAGAATTGTATTCCAAATGGAAGGAATACACGTATAGTTCAGACGGTCACTTCATATTGCGTAACACGAAAAATGTGACCATAACATAACTGAATGGTAAAACAAAGGACATTTGCAAAATGTCTGAAATGAAGCAGAAACACTCAAAATACTGATAAATGGATCTGGCACATATGTTAGCTCAATACTGTATTTATCTTTTATTGCTAAAAACACCATTTTAAAACATTACTTTAAGAGATAATCACATCCAAATCTAAAAAAGTCAGGAGTTTGCCTGATTCTGGTTGTGATTGTGAGTACTTCACTTCGTTACTTAAACCTGGCGTCCACTAGGGCGCGGACAAGACGCGGAATGCAAGTTTAGCAAATTCACATTCATTCAGCAAACTCTCCGCATATTCTTGAAAGATTACGTTCACTGTCTTTATCATTCCTAAACATTTCCCGGCATTTCTGCACTTTCGGGAGAGGGCAAAATGCCCAAACGTCATTGACGCGGAAAGAATGCCGAATGGCATAATTTGCTTCCGCATCCCTTCCTAATGTCGGCGCTCTAGTGGACGTCACCCATTAACGAAACAGCTCCTTTCTGTTGTTATTTGATCGGGATGACCATTAAACTATGAAATGGGAAATGAAATTCATGGAAAGATTTCCAATTCGACGTCTTTGAAGTTATGGACGTATCCCCAAATCACATTAGGCTCTAAAACCTCACTGACGCCCATTGCTCCTTCATTTTACCAAATAGGTTATCAAATATTAATAATATCGTTGCTCATTGGAATTTCAGCGATTGACAACATGCCTGCACTAGGGTTGGCTAACATGAGATTGGTGTCAAAGGTGTACCATGTTCTGTCAGATGGAGGCGTGTTAAAGACGCTGTCCCGCCTTAAGAACTCCGAGTCCAGTAAGGATGTAACACTTTTTATTCATGGTTGTGGGAGTTTTCAAAACACATCAACAGTTGCTTACTTTTGTTGCGTCGTCAAGCTTATTAAAAGTTGCACATATATGTGAAGGAATAGGCCCCAATGGGGATCCTAGCTACGATAGAGGGCAGCACACCGAAACCCGGCCCTATACAATGGACTCCTTTTGTCTGGGAAATTGATCAGGACCGGGATGTCAGTTTCATTTCAATAGATTTAACCACTAGTGACACCTATTGAGGCAGTAGGCTTGGGTCCCCATTAATGGGAGGGTGTTTCGTCAAAAGTGTTACATCGTTATACAACATCCAGGTTTTTAGAGGGACGTTTTAAATTACAATTCGTAAGGCGAGTCATCCTCTTTAATATGCCATGTGAAGAATTATGTTTTTCGTTTATTTATTTACCAAATATAAAGCCTTTACCGTGAAATATTTTACCAAATATTAGGTTGTAGTGCCTTTACCATTAAATATCGTGCTCAAAGTCAAGTCACACACGATAAAGAGTCACAATCATAGTAAAAATTTGGAAAAAAGCAACGTCAATGAATTTTAAGAATGGCAAGCACTGAAATGGATATACATGTACATGTAAAAATCAATAAAGTCATGAGACAAGTCAAGTGTTAAAGTACATGTGCATGTACATAAGATCGATGTAAATGTAGGCCCCTACATAATTTCACTTGGCATTCATTTCGCTGCAAGAACTCCAGTTAGTCTCCGTGGCTGCGAGGGGTTTTTTTCATTTGGAAAGACTTTGTGTTGAGAAACTGACCAACCTTGGACATAATACTCACTATTTGCTGAAGTCAAATATTTTGTAACTGACCATAGTTAAAGAAGCTTGAAAGATATCTACTGCAGACGTTAGTCAATAAAACTGCTTTCAGCATCATCTTGACACCTCAGATAAATAAACCTTGAAATCCTAATCCAAATTTAAATTTAAATGGCATTGAAGTCAGGCTCAGCAAGCTTTCAGCGACATTGAAACACTCGAGATGAATTCAATGACAAGAGTGAACGCTGCCTGTCTAACTCCATTAGTTCCGATCCTTAACCAATTATCCTACCCTCCCAATGAATTCATTCAAACAGGCAAGTCTTATTCATCTAAGTCACGGCCATTACTTTCTAATGTGCCGTTTATGGGAAGAACATCATCGCTTCGTGCTCGGAAAGCTTGAAGATGAAAAAGATGTGATGTGTTACAGTGACCTTTGGCTGAGAGGCGAGAGAGGTATTTCACGGTTAGATGGTCTGAAAATATCTAAAAATACACCTCGGCGCTTCCTGCATCAGGAAGTTCAAACATTTACCATCCCATCACCTTTCCTTTCTCACAGGTGTTCGTGATTCTACGCGGACTTATTTCATTTTTATTCCCCCGTTTACCGTTGCCCAAACACGAAGGATTACTACCGGTGCATTTTGGTTCCCGAAGCCACCGCTAGGGCAAGAAGGCTTCGGTTCTGGCTGCCATTTTATTGGTGACGCCATTGTACATATAGGAGTCCATTTTCCCATAAAATTTCATTCTCCCCCTATCTAATAAACGGCGATGATTTTGTGCTTTTGTTACAGGATCTGCAACACATACAAACATTTTCATCAAGAAACTTCCTCGGTGTTGCCATTCCACGCGATTCGGCGTGTTCGATTACATTTAGCACGTGGCTACGGGTACCCCATTCTAAAAATAACCCGTGATGTCAACATCATGATCAAAAAGTAGATTCGCGACAACTATTATGCCGTAAAGATGGCAGCCAGAACCGAAGCCTTCTAGCCCTAGCGGTGGCTTCGGAACCAAAATGCTACCGGAGCTCGGATAATGACCCGAAAGCTTCCGATCCTTCCCGACGCATGCGACATCTGGATCAGGTTTAGGGTGAGTAAAACAGTGTTCGCACGTAAAACGGGTCAACAAGATTTGAAAATCTACGTTGTTCGCCCGTATTTTACGGGCGATTAAGTAGCCATGTTCAACACTGCACACCCGTATACGGTTCAATATCACAAAATATTATTGATATTTTTCAATATTCATCCCTAAATACGGGTGAATAATACCGGCCTATTTTTTATTCATTTTTTCCATCACAATATTAACCAGTGTTTAGTTTTCACTGGGCTTCTTGTCACAGTACTTCTTGCCAATAGGGAGGTTTAGAAATCAAACGATAAACGTAAACTTTACGACAACGTTATTTTCCATACTGTACACATTATTAAGCAGATTTTATATTGTATTTTCGGCACAAAAATAACGTTGACGTTGACGTTAACGTTTATCGTTTGATTTCTAAACCTCCCTAATAACGCCTCGTTGACGTTGTCGACCGAAGTCGTGTAAAATTATGGCGAACAAAGATGACATCGAACAAACATTCCAACATCCTTTGGTCTTAAACTGCCTGCAGCGGAGGCTCAGCCCATTTTGAGAACCAACCCCAAGCTGATGTCACGATTTCCCTAGACTAACTCGAGAAATTTTATCAAAAGATTTGTAGCAGTCATCGACCAGGCCCTTCAATGGCGACGGCGTATTCACTGTTAATCCTTAAATCAAATACAAAACACAAAAGGATCGTCCCTTTGACATTCTCTTAGAAGACCAAGACGCCGAAATGAACCCGTATCATCATAAATATGTAGAACATTTTGCGAAACCCGTCTGAGAGAAAACATATATACAGCCTCTAGTATCCCGAAGAAGCCATCCATATGGTTAAGACATGACGGCTATTCCCTTGCCTGCAAAGCCCTCTCTCCTGGGTCTCAATGTACAAGATAGGGTTGTGTCGCGCCATGTAAAAGGCCAGCCAAAGGACGACTGATGAATAAGTGATTGAATAAGCCATGATCCACCATCACTCGTTTATCACGCACGTCCGTGACCGGCAAGGGATTGATAGGGTCTCAGTTGGCCATTTCTTAAGGAATTCGTGGATGAAGTGATGGGTTTTCAATGAATGAACACAAATGAAATCGTTCCGTCGTTCGAGCAAGAATTTGATACCATGACTTTGATTCAGTTGCGTTGTACATGCGATCAGCGAAGCTTTTCCGTATGGAAACATATGTTTTGGACGGAATCCATATTTAAGAAGCATACCCTTTGAAACACTAAAAAAGATTGGATCTTGTATGCGGTTTTCCAAACTGGTGAGCAATCACGCTGAAGGTTGAGTGCAATAAATATAATAAAAGTTGCCACCACTCACGATTTCAAATCCCTCTAATATTCCATATCATCGGTAACGTCGCGTTTTCAACACATTTTTACATATCAAAGAACAGTTCGTTCGCTTGTTTTTATTCGAGATACTTAGCGAAAGTAAGAAAATTATCCCAAATGAATCAAGTTTGAATGCTAAAAATGTGGATGCGGGGGCAAAGGCTGCATTTACGTTTGCCTCGCCACGCCCTGATAAAAACGAATAAAGAAATCAGCTTATATCAGGTTGTACGTTAGTCCACTGTGATAATTAGAACTTGTGTTTAAACTTGACAAAAGGGAGGTTAAGAAATCAAACGATAAATGTAAACGTTAACGACAACGTTATTTTTGTACCGAAAATGCAATATAAAATCTGGTAATGTGTAGTATGAAAAATAACGTTGTCGTAAAGTTTACGTTTATCGTTTGATTTCTTAAACTCCCTAGTACTACACTTAGTCATCAGTTCTGACTTTCGTACCGAAGCTAAACCTACCTAGTCGCCAACTGTAGCAAAGACGATACACCAGCAACGGTTAATGTAAGCGAGGTCAACGAGGATAGAGTATTTTCTACTTTACACCAGCACCAAAGGTATAACCCCGTAATGGTGTACACCAGCAACGGTTAATGTAAGCGAGGTCAACGAGGCTAGAGTAGTTTCTACTTTACACCAGCACCAAAGGTATAACCCCGTAATGGTGTACACCAGCAACGGTTAATGTAAGCGAGGTCAACGAGGCTAGAGTAGTTTCTACTTTACACCAGCACCAAAGGTATAACCCCGTAATGGTAGCAACGGTTAATGTAAGCGAGGTCAACGAGGATAGAGTATTTTCTACTTTACACCAGCACCAAAGGTATAACCCCGTAATGGTGTACACCAGCAACGGTTAATGTACAATGTAAGCGAGGTCAACGAGGATAGAGTATTTTCTACTTTACACCAGCACCAAAGGTACATGTATAACCCCGTAATGGTGTACACCAGCAACGGTTAAAGGAGCACGGTATTGGATCTCAAATGCGCTATTTGACTGCCGACGTACAGGGAGCCACCTAGCGGCAGCAATACGAACTACAAAAATGCATCACAAAATGTACGGAGGAAATCGGGTCAACTCGCCAATACGTCGTTGGTCCCTGCGTTGGCGAGTGGCACAGTGGCGCCGGCTGTCGAGAAAAAGTGGCAATACCGTGCTCCTTTAATGTAAGCGAGGTCAACGAGGCTAGAGTAGTTTCTACTTTACACCAGCACCAAAGGTATAACCCCGTATAATGGTGTACACCAGCAACGGTTAATGTAAGCGAGATCAACGAGGCTAGAGTATTTTTCTACTTTACACCAGCACCAAAGGTATAACCCCGTTGTACACCAGCAACGGTTAATATAAGCGAGGTCAACGAGGGCTAAAGTATTTTCTACTTTACACCAGCACCAAAGGTAGCATATAACCCCGTAATGGTGTACACCAGCAATGGTTAATGTAAGCGAGGTCAACGAGGCTAGAGTATTTTCTACTTTACACCAGCACCAAAGGTATACCCCCGTAATGGTGTAAGAAAGAGAACGGAGGCTACAATGACGGTGCAGTTGATACAAAACACGAATACATTTGATGTTAATTGAGTTTTGTGCAGGATGAGAAAGCTGCATAGTTCCTCATCTTGCCCCGACGCGAGCATGGATTTTCTTATTGATCTTACCAAACATCTGCATAAAGTAGCTCAGATAGAATTTACCACTGTATGGTTATGCATAAAAGATGAGAGGATTGGCCGGTTTTTCTATCACCATTGACGGGAATGTTGTCAAAGGAGGCAGGGAGATAAGAACCTCGCTGGAAGACATGGGGAGGGGTGTAAGGTTACCGCTGGACAGAATAGGATATTAATTCAGAATCCGTTTGTTTCTCACCATTCGATTGGCCGAGGCTGATTTTCATTACCCGACCTCGACATGGATTGAGAACTGCAGATGATGTACATGAAATGTAAGCTTACATGAAATGACTATGAATGTAGTCATCGTCAGTTGTGAGCATTTTGGGGAGGCGAATGCCGGTGTAACGTTTTTCAGTGAGGCCTGTGAGCCAGTGTGACAATACAATAGATTGACGGATAAGCGGCGACTGGACAATGGGCGACACACAGAGAAACAGCGAGTTTGTTTCCCAGTGTGTTCCAAACAATGGGAATCACACAGAAAAACGGCCACACTGAAAAAACGTTACACCGGGATTAGCGAGGTAACTCATGCACTGAGCCACAGAATCAGCTGTCCTTCCTAAAAAGTTGCTTACGCACCAACGGGGAACATAGCTAGGCCTACATGCAGCTACCATAGCTGGCACCACATCGAAACCACGTCCTATGCAATGGGCAAAATGTGTATGGTCACGCACCTGTAATGCGTGGACAATGCATTTACCATTAGAAATGGCGAGATGCCCTTGCTCGTAGATTGGTCCCAGAGTTTCGTTGGAAGGAACCGTTCGGACACAACATACCCCGAGCCTAATGCTTCAAACCATAAAGTTTTTGTTGTGGGTTGACCGTGATAATTTCAGGGTTTGGGGGTACTGAAAATATGAGGGGTTTCGCACGATATTTCAATGCAGCCACTCCATATCGGCGTAGTAATACACTTAACCCACTGGAAGACAGGCTTATGATACAATCACTATCAAACTTTCCCAAAAGTTGAAAGTTATTTTTCTCTTAATTATTTCTGTGTCAAACAGAATATTTAAGTGCCTTTTATTCGATATTATCTATGATAAATGGAGAAAACCGGGTTTTTAAAGATCTACTTTTACAATGTAACCCCGCGCTGATTGGTCAATTCCTGGCACGTGACCGTATGGGAAATTGATAAGGACCGGGATGTCACTTCCATTTCTATAGTTTTAAAGAAAATGACGCAACTATTGACGCAGATCCTCATTCACGATTTTTCCAGTTGAATGCCCCCCCCCTCATTAGGACAAGAGGCCCAAAATATGAATTACCAAAGTTACATGTCTGTAAAACTATTAAGAGACTTATTAAAGGAGCTCGACGTCTAAGTTATAAACAAACTGGTTTGCTTACAAACAGTGGCCAGCAAACTAGTTTTATTCCTTCGTGAAGGTGGCAGCACCAGTAGCGCCCCGTGATCGTTAGACTGGTGCCCGGTCCAATGCAACTCACTCACGATATTCACGTCAGTACAAATCACCGACAATAGGTGGCAGCACCGCAGGCATCGCGTGGATAGAGAACCAGTGAGTGAGTGTTTACAACTTGGACGTCCAGCTCCTTTAATACACGGTCCTGACTATTATTTTGCAAAGTAAGGTATCGTATTATTTGAATTGGTTATTTGCTGTCTCCATGATTGTTTGCTCAACACTACAGGTTTTGATGTGGTTGGGGTAATCGTAAATTGCGGACAAACAAGCACTTTGTATGAATTCTGGATGAAGGACGAATTTTCCGTCGAAATATAATAGATGAGTTGTTGACTACTGGTGGCGTAACACATTTTAGAGCCCGAATAGCCTTTCGGATACAACACGATGTGATATGTGGTCCAATATTTTGTAAAAATGAAAAAAAACAGCATGTCAACTTTGCAACTGATCAACAACACTGATGCCACAACTACAATGTATACATAACGTACTCCCTATAGAACAGGTAATGGCAAGATTTCCTGCCATATTGTCCAATCAGCAGCATCACATTCTACTGATCCGGCGTGTCATTTGCTGATGAGCCAATCAGGAGAAATTATTTTGTGAGACTTCCTGTCAATCTATTCCCGCGAAAGTGGTTAATGGCAGTGGTAGCGGAAGGGTTTGTGTGGAATAAGAATCATTCACATCATGGTCGGTCAATCTGCAGTATCTGGGATACTTCAGCTTACAGTTATAGACTTTGGAGCAACAAATTTAGCCTATCTTCGTTAATTCATCTTATTCAAACGTCAAAACCCAGCACAAAATACAAAAAAAATATCCGCAAATATTTCAATTCCATCTTAATTTTCAATTTAAGAATCCCCTAAGCATGACATCAGACAGCATAGAAGCCGAGTTCATTAGAGTTAGAGCTTCTGTGTTTTCGTTATTAGCGAAGCAATTTAAACGGGGGGTTTTCTTAGCGTATCCATAGAAACAACTGAGATAAATGACATCATCGTGCTCCACGTAATGGAACAACTACATCGGTGATAGTCGAAACAACTGCTACCATTATAAATCACGGACCTCCATGCAAGGCAAACAACTCTAATGCTTGACGAAGCCATGCTCTTGTGTCTTAATGGTAATGAAAGTAAAACACAGCAGGCTATGCGGAACGTTGCGGCGACGAATCTTTTCATTGGATTTGTCATGAGTATGCAACACTGACGGAGCTCCCCCACGAGGGTTCCGGTCTACAGCTGTATCGCCACTTGTTAAAGTGTAACCAACTAAACTCCTTATTTGTCAGATACGACATGGTAACTCAAGTGAAAAATAGGAGGAAACTGTTGTCATGGAGACCATGTACTGGGCCATTGTGGGAACTACCTCTAGCGTTTTGCATACGGGAGTTTACATGAGCGGGTGACGCAGACGTGTATGGTGAGGCAGTTCTCTGTCGAGTACTGGGTGTTGGGGGAGGAGAAAAAAGCGAATCCGGGAGCACCTGCGTATCCATATTCAATAACAAACAGGAATAATATTGCATTGGATTCCCCCACCTCCCACAACGGCGCGACTGCAACGTATCGTGTTCAAAGCAACGACATGCAAGCGACAGTGTATCGGAATTTGAATCACCGGAAATTGAGGACGAAGGTTGAAATCAGAATAAGTACTCTATAAAATGACAACTTGTTCCGTTTTCGTATCAGGCTGGAAGATGTGGGTAATTTCTAATATAGAACGATAGGAGGTGGCTCAGACCTCCGCTGATTCGTTCCGATAGATTGTTTCTGGTACAGAGGCAGCCGTGCTCGTTCATGATCATACTAAGGGATCATCTCAAAATTGCTTGATGCCCAGAGAGACGAATTTTTTTCATCTCTCTCTGGACCCCCTCCTCCCCCCCCC
>NMRB01003065.1:0-15831 GCA_002633025.1 Notospermus geniculatus
GCATTTTGAGGGATAAAACCCCCTATAAATCTAACACCAGTGATACGAAACAAACCAAACTTTCACAACTTCGCCTTCTGACCATTTCCTCAGTGTTGAAATGAAAATTGGCGCCTTTGAACTATACCTTTAAGGGTTATTAAAAGAAAACCGCGCAAAGTGTATGACGAATCCTTGACCGAAAGGCAACGCCGAAGTCGTGTTATAACACTTCACCAAGCACCACCGTCTTCACTGAAACAGATGTTCAATAGCCAAATGTTCCACCGAGGATGATTTCACTACAACTGGTGATGTCATTGGCATTGAACTAGAAAATGTTGGAAATGGCAATGAAAATGAGGACACAGAAGCTAAACTTTCAAATATAACTGCCAAGCAACTTCAAAAAGGGAAAGAGTATCTTGATTCTTGCAACACTGTCAACTTAATGGACAATTTCAATGTCTCCAATTTTATTTCATCCCAAGGGATGAAGTGGAAGGGGGGAATTTCACGCGCCGTAATTCGCAGGCCATCTTCCATGTCTTCTGAAAGACCGTGTCTGAGATCATGGCCAAGGAAATCCTACAGAGACATTATCCAAGCGGGAGGTGTTAGGAAATCGATCTCGTCAAACGTCCCAAATCTGGATATTTAGCTTGATACATGTATTATAAAAAGTACATGTATTGTCTCTCTCTTTTCAGAGATTGATTGGTAAATATTTTGTTGAAAAAATAATTAATCACAGGAAGACAAAGAAGGGCACAGATTTCCTTGTAAAATGGCAGGACTATTCCCGCTAACCATAAAATGCAATTTTTAAGTACTGCAGTAATTGATAACAGAGAAAGAAACCTGTAGTGTAAGGACAAAATGTAAATCAATGTAGGCTTTACCATAACAGTAATATCTAATGTATAGTATACCCGGTATAGCAGCTAAGGCCTTGGCCTACTATACTGGGTACTTTGCCGGCTACTTAGCATGCTCAGTTTAGTTTTAGGCCCTAGGCCCACAGTATTTCCAACCTTTTTTCAGTTTATTGATGAAGAAGAGGGTGTGAATTGCGAGGCTATCCTCATTTACGATTTGGCCATATTGCCGAGTGCACCTGGATCATTTGTAAAACCAAATCACGAGCAGAAGAAAAACATTGATGGAATTATGCCCCTGGTATTGCTTGATGGTAGGATGTGATGGAATGCCCCTGGTATTGCTTGATGGTAGGATGTGATGGAATGCCCCTGGTATTGCTTGATGGTAGGATGTGATGGAATGCCCCTGGTATTGCTTGATGGTAGGATGTGNAGGTTTTCACACACTGGTCACATGCAAATGGTCGCTCTCCCGAATGTATCCGCATGTGCGTTATTAGGTTGCTGCTGTTTGTGAAGAAGGTTTTCGGACACTGCTTGATGGTAGGATGTGATGGAATGCCCCGGGTATTGCTTGATGGTAGGATGTGTAACTGTCCGTCCAAGTGGAACAATACCAGTACAAGCTGCTGCTGCTGAACCTGTTGAATCCGACTCTGACAGTGATCATTCTGACAGTAGTCGCCATGCTGACGATCCTGATTCTGCTGCGGATTCTGGCGATGATTCCGATTCTGTAAATACAAGTACTACAGTTTCGTGTCAAGGGCTGTACATTCTGAGAGGAACGCCAGGAGGCCCTCAAACTTTGCAGGGGCAGCAAAGTATTGACGACATATAGAGAATGAAAAGGACATTGTTAAGGACAACAATGCCCTTAAAGCATCTGTTGCTGTATGCAGATGACAAGGGCAAATGACGAATGCAGTCTAAGAATGAAATTGTGACTGTGAAGTTAGTCAACATTACTAGAACCTGGCATCCAAGTCCATGTAGGGATAAATGGATTTACTCCAGTTTCTGCAAAGTTGTAAAGAAGCCTCACCTTAGGACTGCCATGAAGACACACCAGCTTAGATACCGGTAGGAAATGTTGGAAGAAAAAACAGGCCACACACGTGAAAAGGAAGAAGAAACTAGAAGATTGGGTGNAGGCAACACCTCTGCGGCTCCACACGTCAAAAGTGAAGAAGAAGCTAGAAGATTGGGTGTACCAAACAAATACTACAACAACTCTGTGGATGCCCCAAGGGAGGAAGTTGAAGCAGGGAATTTCACGCGCTGTCCTTCCCAGGCCATCTTCCGAAAGACCCGTGTCTGAGATCATCGCCAAGGAAATCCTACATAGAGACATTATCCAAGAAATTCGCTTTCTAAAACAAGTATATCGGGATGAAGATGAATCGTCAGCAGTTCAGAGTTCACATATATGCAAATCCTTTTTCAATTCAGCTGTATTCAAGGAAACAAAGTGGTATCATTTGCCAGCTTTGGGAGCAAAACCTTTTGGATATGTACTTTGACGCAACTGGCAGTACCGATATTCTACAAAAACTGCCTCACCATCACAAATCATTATTATATTCACTGGTTGTTAAAGATTTGTAGAACTTCCACCTATCTCAGCAGCCAGGGGCCGGTTGCACAAACGCATACTAGGCCTAGTATCATTCTATGTTGGTTACCAAACTTGCTACCAAGTTGGTACGGTTGCACAGAACTATACTATGTCTGGTATCATTCTAGGGAACATACTATGTCTGGTACAGTGGTAGGGTTCAGGAGTACTACTAAGTGCTGCCATCTATGTTACTGAGTTCTTTCCTGGCTTGAATATATTGTCATATCACATGCAGTGGCATGGAGTTGGTACGGTTGCACAAAACTATACTATGTCTGGTATCATTCTAGACAACATCTTGGCTTATATAACAACAAAACAATGGATTGTCACACCCAGTGCACATTGTGCTGTCAGGTGGAAGTCATTCAACTTGGTCTAGTACTTTACTATCCCACAAAGTATGTTACCATGTAGTTGAGTGCCTGGCATGCGTTTGTGCAACACTCCTGGAAGACCCAACTAACTAGAATGCTACTAGGCATTTGGAATGCTACTATCTCCTAGTTGGCTTCTAACTTAGTATGCTTTTGTGCAACCGGCCCCAGCTTCCTATCCACTGACCACCCATGCTACGGTTTAGCCTGATTGTCTCTTTCTTTTTTCTCTCTCTCTATAAGCTGTGCTTTATTTGTCATTCTTTGTACATGTATATTAAGTTGCTCTTATAATATCACTTGTAATTAACTTAGTTTGTGTATATTAAGTTGCAATCTAATCATTTTTTGTAATTTAGTTTGTAAATCAGGGCCTGATAATGCTAGTGCCTAGGCCCTGATTCTCTGTATCTATCATTTGGTAATTAATAAACATCTTACAAACAAACTGACCACACAGTTCCCGCCCACTGCCATTTCCTAAAGGAGCCGTCTCAAAATCGTCTTGATGCCAAAAAAGATAAAGGAGGAGGCTACTGAGGTGCTGTACCCTGAATTCATGAGTAGTGAAGAGAGTGGGCTGGAGGGAGGGGGGATTGGTGATTTTATCTGCCGGAAATGAGGCCACCCCCGGGCCAGCCAGCCAAGGCCCCCACCACCCTGAACCACCTGGGGCGGTTCCTGGGCCCGCCACGGCCCCCAGCCAAGGCTCTTTATACTGTGTGGGACAGCTGCTGTGCACTGTGTGCTGCTCCATAAACATTGGAGAAGATGGTAATTTAGTTTAGTGTTGAGTTGTACATGTAGTTGAATTTAGGAGAAAGTGTTACATGAGTGGCAACAGTCGGATTGCTTCAAGAATACAAACGTTGATGTGAGGCTGCTTGAGTTGTGACTCCGGGGATCTGGCAAATCCCCGATTGTTGGTCCAGAATTATGCTGATGCCAGACTCGAGGACGAGTAACGGGCTCATATTTGCTGCCACAAAACTTGTAGTACTCTTGAGATCCTCCTTTGATAGCCATATCGTTTTGCGCATGCGCAGTGAGGGGACAGACGCCTACGTTTTATTCATGGTGTATTTGCTTTACCCCGTGTTCACCTACGTTTTATTCATGGTGTATTTGCTTTACCCCTTGTTCACCTACGTTTTATTCATGGTGTATTTGCTTTACCCCTTGTTCACCTACGTTTTATTCATGGTGTATTTGCTTCCCCCCTTGTTCACCTACATTTTATTCATGGTGTATTTGCTTCCCCCCTTGTTCACCTATGTTTTATTCATAGTGTATTTGCTTTTCCCCTTGTTCACCTACATTTTATTCATGGTGTATTTGCTCCCCCCCCCTTGTTTACCTATGTTTTATTCATGGTGTATTTGCTTCCCCCTTCTTTTAGTTAGTCTTTATAAATGCATGTTTCACCATTACTCTGTTTATAACTATCTATTCTAGTTCTGAAGGTTTTCGAACACTGGTCACATGCAAACAGTCGCTCTCCCGAATGTACCCGCATGTCCTCAATGAGGCCGCCGCTTTGTATGAAGATTTTCGAACACTGGTCACATGCAAACGGTTGCTCTCCCGAATGTATCCGCATGTGCGTTATTAGGTTGCTGCTGTTTGTGAAAAAGGTTTTCGAACACTGGTCACATGCAAACGGTCGCTCTCCCGAATGTATCCGCATGTGCGTTATTAGGTTGCTGCTGTTTGTGAAGGTTTTCGGACATTGGTCACATGCAAACGGTCGCTCTCCCGAATGTATCCGCATGTGCGTTATTAGGTTGCTGCTGTTTGTGAAATTACGAGGAAGAAAAAAGCTGTGACGACTCACGATGCATTTGCTTGCTTGCATCATCAACACTACAGGACTCGAGGAAGCGGCGGATGATTTTTCACGACTATTGTGTTATCCTTAAAGGGAAGGGTAGCAAAGGCATTCATGGAGTTAACGGGGAAGGCTTTGTTAACAGGCATGTACGTGGAGCGTATACAAATGTAGTTCTGAGTGATTGCAGCCTTATGATATCATCATCACTTTCAGTTTAATATACACGGACTTCGTTTTCTTTCAGTCCACTGAGGTAAAGAACTCTTATCACATGGAGTTGGGGGGGGGGGGNGGGGGGGGGGGGGGGGGGGGCTTATCCCAATGAAAATGAATCCCTCCCTCCCGACCCTTCCTAAAGGAGACTTCGTTACCTGAACCACACCTTTTTTAGGCCTAAGACTGTCATTGAAATTATATCTCTGCCCAGTATGCCACGTGTCACATTTGACGTCCTGAAGCCAGGAGCAGGAGAAGCCTCCGCAGAAGCAGGTGGACAAAAGCCTACTATGAAGCTAAAAGAGGAGGTGGGGCAGATGTTGAAACCGATTATCTGAACGACAAATTGGGCAGTGAAGTTCTTGAGTTGCGTCTTGGAACTTAGTGATGTCTGCTTAGCAATGCATTGTTGCAAATGCTGGCGATCGCGTTTGCCCGAGGATTATTCATGATGTATTTGCTTCCCCCCTTGTTTATCTACGTTTTATTCATGTTGTATTTGCTTCCTCCCTTGTTCACCTACGTTTTATTCATGGTATATTTGCTTCCCCCTTCTTGTAGTTAGTTTTTATTAATGCATGTTTCCCCATTACTCTGTTTATAACTCTATCTATTCTAGTTCTGAAGGTTTTCGAACACTGGTCACATGCAAACGGTCGCTCTCCCGAATGTACCCACATGTCCTCAATGAGGCTGCCGCTTTGTGTGAAGGTTTTCGGACACTGGTCACATGGAAACGGTCGCTCTCCCGAATGTACCCACATGTCCTCAATGAGGCTGTCGCTTTGTGTGAAGGTTTTCGGACACTGGTCACATTCAAACGGTCGCTCTCCCGAATGTACCCGCATGTCCTCAATGAGGCTGTCGCTTTGTGTGAAGGTTTTCGGACACTGGTCACATGCAAACTGTCGCTCTCCCGAAGAATATGAAAAGAGCATGGCTATACTCTCAAAGAAAGTAAGCATTGTCATGAATGGAGACCCAAGGGACGCATGGGTAAACAATTACAATCCAGTTCTCCTTCAAGCATGGAATGCAAATATGGACATCCAGTATGTGTTAGATCCATACACTTGTGTTATGTACATACTTGTATATCCTGTCTTACATAAGCAAGGCGTAGCATGAAATTCTATGTCCTACTTTGATGAAGCCCTACATTAAACGGGGTTTGACAAGAGAACAGAGAATCTTCAACTATCGACTCTCCAGGGCCAGACGAGTGGTTGAAAATACATTTGAGTTGGGGCTTCACAAGAGAAGAGAGAATCTTCAACTACCGACTATCCAGGGCCAGACGAGTGGTCGAAAATGCATTCAAGTTGGGCCTTGACAAGAAAAGAGAGAATCTTCAACTACCGACTATCCAGGGCCAGACGAGTGGTTGAAAACACATTCGCATTGGGCGAGTTGGGGCTTGACAAGAGAAGAGGATCTTCAACTACCGACTGTCCAGGGACGGACGAGTGGTTGAAAACGCATTGGGAGTTGGGGCTAGACAAGAGAAGAGAGAATCTTCAACTACCGACTATCCAGGGCAAGAAGAGTGGTTGAAAACGCCTTCGGTATCTTGGCCAACCGATTCCAGATCCTCCTCAGCATCATGCAGCATCGCCCCTCCACCGTCAGACTCATCGTCAAAGCATGCTTGGTTCTGCATAACCTGATGCGACTCCGCTACCCACGTCTCCAGATCCGGCTAGTTGATCGTAAAGATGGTAACCATCAGTTCCCAGGGGCATGGAGAAAAGGCAACATGGCAGATGTCCGATATGTCCAAGCAAGCAACATCGACCACAGGGCGGGCAAGAAGTTGAGAAATCCTGGCTTCTGAGTATGAGAGTGTTTGCAGTGCACTTCGCTTTATCCCTCACTTCGTCACGAAGGAGGGAACTCACTACCAATTTACCGTTCCAGGAAGTGTGTCCAGTGGGTTGCTCTTACCAGCCACGTTAGCAGGAGATCCGAGCTAGCTACAGTGCTGGTGAGGGGCCATGCAAGGAGTGTTCAGCGGCTTATGTTCAGGCTAGGAGGACGAATGCAAAAACTAGCCAGTTTTCACCAGGGACATCGAAAAGAAGGGCAAAGCTAAGTTCGAACTATCCCGCCAGCTTACCATGTCCCCACAGCTTACTGAAGCGTTACAAACCTTGAGGAAAGAGTATAAGAGGGACCATGTGAAGGTATGGCAAATGCAGGAAAGGATTAAAACACTTTATAGCACTGACCTTCAATGAACAGAACCGGCCTTTATCTAATTTTGATGCTGCTCTGGAATAGATCACTTCTTTCAACTTGAAACAGTTACTATCAGAACACAGTTTCCCCAACCACTACCTTGGACTTGCACCATTCACAAAACACAAGAAATTGTCGCCTCACTGGAGACTACTTATAATATTCCTTAAAGATGCTGTCAGAATTCCAGCGCCTCACTTGGCCATCTCTTAATCCTCAGACTTGGCGTCTGATATGAATAGACCAGAGAATAACATTTACATCACCAGAAAAGATTCATGGTATCTGCAGTGGAATCCCTAAGAAAAATCCAGTGTCAGTGAAACGAAAGAAGAAAGACATTGTGAAAGGAAATGAAGTGGACAATCAAAAGAAGAAAGTGAAGAAGCAGAAAGAAGTGGACACGAGTCAAAAGATCAAGAAAGCGCAGAAGAATAAGGAAGTGGACAGTCAAAAGAAAGCGATGCTGCACTTGTCATCCTTGCAGGATAGCCTGCTTGACACTTCAGATGATGACACTGACATTGAAAGTAGGCCTGTTTTTTTACAAAGGGGTACGGGTAGTCCTGAGGTTTTTGAAATGGGTGCAAGCATGTTGCTGTGGACCATGAAGATATATGATTTCATTCTGACACATTTTTTCACAAGGACCCATGGCCATGGCCAATCGCAACAGCCGCAATGATGAACCCAATGCGAATAGGCCTAGCAGGGTAGGCCCTGTCTCGTGACACAACTCTGATTCTTAAAGCCACACAATCCCCGAAGCTATCGGCGATCATCAGGCATCAATTCGGCTTGGATATTGATAAAAGGCCTTATACTGTAATTTACCAGTGAACATCTGTGTGTTTTTAAATCCACTGAATTATCTTCATATATAAGAATGAAATGGTCCATGGACCATGTGCTCACTGGGTTGGACATAATAGTCTAATGACAGAGGAAGGTACATATCAGTTATGAGCAATCTGGGTCAAGTCATTCCCAGAAAAGACTTTGATGATTTTTGGGTTATGCCACCTGGCGGCCATATTAGATGTCCGATCGGGCTGCAACTTCACATGCACATAAAGGTCATCTGCAGGGGACCACATAGCACATTGGAGCGCTTTGGGTCAAGTCGTTCCTGAGTTACAGCACTTTGATGATTTTCGGGTTACGCCACCTGGCGGCCATATTGGATGTCCGATCGGGCCGAAACTTCACATGGACATAAAGGTCATCTGCAGGGGGCCACATAGCACATTGGCGCGCTTTGGGTTAAGGCGTTCCTGAGTTACAGCACTTTGATGATTTTCGGGTTACGCCACCTGGCGGCCATATTGGATGTCCGATCGGGCCGAAACTTCACATGGACATAAAGGTCATCTGCAGGGGGCCACATAGCACATTGGCGCGCTTTGGGTTAAGGCGTTCCTGAGTTACAGCACTTTGATGATTTTCGGGTTACGCCACCTGGCGGCCATATTGGATGTCCGATCGGGCCGAAACTTCACATGGACATAAAGGTCATCTGCAGGGGGCCACATAGCACATTGGCGCGCTTTGGGTTAAGGCGTTCCTGAGTTACAGCACTTTGATGATTTTCGGGTTACGCCACCTGGCGGCCATATTGGATGTCCGATCGGGCCGAAACTTCACATGGACATAAAGGTCATCTGCAGGGGGCCACATAGCACATTGGCGCGCTTTGGGTTAAGGCGTTCCTGAGTTACAGCACTTTGATGATTTTCGGGTTACGCCACCTGGCGGCCATATTGGATGTCCGATCGGGCCGAAACTTCACATGGACATAAAGGTCATCTGCAGGGGGCCACATAGCACATTGGAGCGCTTTGGGTTAAGGCGTTCCTGAGTTACAGCACTTTGATGATTTTTGGGTTACGCCACCTGGTGGCCATGTTTGAAGTCAAATCAGGCCGAAATTTGACATGCATGTAAAGGTCATCTAGATGGAGGTAAATATCAAATTTGAGCACTCTGCGTCAAGCCGTTCCTGAGTAATAGCACTTACTTGATTTTCAGGTTACGCCACCTGGCGGCCATATTGGATGTCGAATCGGGCCGAAACTTGGTATTTTTTAAGGTACCCCTCCAATGCATGTTTATGCAAGATATGAAGTTGCTCGGTGAAATAATGACAAACTGTGGCAGGTTCGTCACTTTTGTCGAACTTTGACCTCTGTGACCTTGAAAAGTAGGTCAAATCAAAAACCCGTTATATATGTTATGTATCCTTATTAGCTACACCTATGATAAAAATTTGGAGATGATCTAGTCATTAGTTCAGGAGTTATTGCACTTTTTGTGTTTTTGGTTTCCGCCACCTGGTGGCCAAACTGAGAGTCGAATGGGACCGAAACTTGGTGTCGTGGGTCATCTGACCTAGGGGTATATATGTACCAAGTTTCAGATCAATAGCTCCAGCGGTTACGAAACGTGCCCTGCTAACGGACAACGACGACGGACGACGACGACGGACGACGGACGCTGCACCATTGTAATAGCTCACCCCAGTGAGCTAAAAAGTAAAGTAATAAAGTGTAAATTTAGCAATAATTAGATACGAATTTATGGTTAAAATGTATTGTCCAATCAGCACTGGGCTTTCATACCGCTTCGGCATTGTGTTTGTTGTGATGTTGGATAGAACGGGATTTCTGACTGGTCCAGGACTTTGGTTCGAACCAAAATGGCAGTTCAGTCAGAACCACCAATTAATCATGTTGAAATATCAAATGTTATAGTCATTGCATGCATTTTTCACACTTTGGCAACTTTATCCTGCATATAATAACATATACATTGTTTTGCTGTAATGTTTGATTGAAATCTCAAACAAACAATTTTTTTTCCATTTTGGACTGAAATAACTCGTAGATCAACTGCTGGCTTCGGGGATTGTATGGCTTTAAAGGGCCTCCAGAGGCAGTTTTTTATGGCCTATTGATATGATTGCTAACACAGAATTGGTGGCATGAGGATCCAACTTTGACATCAAATCTGAAGTAAAAGTTCATGAATGTGAACATTTGATTATAACAACAGTCCCGAGTTCAAGGTCACTAGAGCCATCCATTGCAGAGTGGAAGTAGGCCTCTGGAGTCCCTTTAAAACCCAAATGCGGCGGTGGCCTATTTTCACCATCAGCACTGACCCCAATATATGACACTAGTCCTGTTATGCGTAATGTTGATATATGGGGGAGCGCGGTGGCATAATGGTTAGGGCTGTGGACTCATGATCGGAAGATCGTGGGTTCGATCCCCGGCCGTGTCACTCTGTAACTCTCAACTGGCCTGAAATGTCCATCGTGTGCGCTATATTGTGGCTGCCCTTTGGTTTCTACAGAAAGGTTTCTGAATCATAGGCTGGGGTAATAATGTGTGAAGCGCTTAGAGAGCGTAATACGCTATGAAGCGCTATATAAGAACTCGCCATTATATGTGACCGTGAACTGGGTCGAGATGCATTTTACAGGGCCGGTAATATTGATTTGCATTATTGCCTCGGTCGCATTCGAGACTTGCGTAATGCTTTTAGCTCATTTCTTTTCGGCAGGACTACATTAAAAAATTTAAAAACATATCGAGTAATGGGCAAAACAAAAATAATGCTGCGTTTGCGGTAACACGGTTTGATTTTTCAAATTTAATAGTGTCGGAGGGTAGGAAGGATTATTCTAGTTTACAAAATCAATTTGGTATCCAGTGAAATTTGCCATCTTCATCCATCGAGGGTTAATAGAGTACCACAAACGGAAACCAAGTCGCTACAGTTTTCGCCAACTCCTACGATTGCCATTACATTCTGAAAGAGGCTGCAAATTATCCCAACGTGGCCGGTCACGTGCGCGGGAGAGTCACATCGGCGGCACGAGCCTGCTCAAAGAAAGTCATTCTTGACACTAGAGGGCGTTACGAATAACACCCTCTAGTATCGATCAGCCACCGCCATGTTGAAAAGAAGTGCAGCGCAATAATATGTGTAAGGATCCCTGATGGTAACTCCATTAGGAGGAGTGATGCGGTCAAACATGGCGGTGGCTGATCACCGATGAGGTGCCCACTCAATTCCATAGGCTAGAACCTGTTCATGGCATAATGATCACCACCACCTGGAATGACGTCAGATAATTCGCGGGAATTCCAATGAAGATACAGAGATGACCTATTTGAAAAAAACAGAATGACTGCATGAATGGCAGTAGGCCTATGCGAAGACAGTAGCAACGCAGCCAGTGCCGGATTTGCTGTTAACGTGTTGGGGCGTAGCTAGCTTGTATGTCCTGGGCAGGGCATTTGCCCCTCCCCCACTAGCCCACGCCCCCTGGATGTCTAGACTATCTACTACAATGTGCCTGAGAAATACCCCGGTGCGGTGGGGGTCGGAAGTTAGCGAAATTCGGCGACGACTTTTACTCCAGGCTCTGCACTTTTTGTCATTTTGTGTGTCAGTTTTTTTGTGAATATCGGCCTTGACAAGAGAAAATATCATAACTTTGTTTCAATTTGCCTTTATCAAACAATAGAAGTCAATTGTGATTCTGATTCTGATTCTGATTCTGTGAGAAGGACAAATTTTTCCTTTCACACCGACCCAGAGCATAAGAAGTACATGTACCGTAGGCCTACTTATTGGAATTGGAGCACCCCGTACAATCTGATTCGCGCCACTGTGCACAAGTTATCTAAAAATAGCTAGAGCGACCACATGTTTTTGTTTACATGTTGGCGGGCGGAGGTGCACGTGACGTCATCCAAAGAAACCAGGTTGTAGGCTTTTGAATTAAGTGGGCACCGATCGATGACAGTGTGTACATGAGGGTAGCGCCAGCTCGTCAGCAATCGGACTTAGAATATTTTTCCACGGTTCTGTAAAATGTTTCGCTGATGAAATTAAAAGGATGCGAAAAAACCGTGCCTAAAGCGGGGCACGAACCCATGGATTCCGGTTGCAAGCCCTACGCCGTCCCCACTAGGCTACTGGGCCAGCTGCGAAATTTATGAAAAGAAAATCATATAGGTCGTCCAGCTATTTTTTCTGCTGTTCAAATGAACATACTCCCGAAACGAAACAGGATAATGATTTTTATACTTTCAGGACTGAGAGCCGTCTGTTCATCTCAACGTGGACGAGTGTAAAAGATTTCAAAGCAGAAACAGACACAGGCACAGACCACTCGACTTGTATCGATTTGACTTTCACAAACTGTGATCGATTCACAAGTTTTTACTTGTGTCGCATAGGAGATCATCTGTTGTAGACAATCATTCATTTACTGACAAAAGGGATTTCGAGATGTATATGTGAATCATCAGATAACAAGACAGTTAAAGTGATCGATTTACAAATTTTTACTTGTGTCGCATAGGAGATCATCTGTTGTAGACAATCATTCATTTACTGACAAAAGGTATTTCGCGATGTATATGTGAATCATCAGATAACAAGACAGTTAAAGTGATCGATTCACAAGTTTTTACTTGTGTCGCATAGGAGATCATCTGTTGTAGACAATCATTCATTTACTGACAAAAGGTATTTCGCGATGTATATGTGAATCATCAGATAACAAGACAGTTAAAGTGATCGATTCACAAATTTTTACTTGTGTCGCATAGGAGATCATCTGTTGTAGACAATCATTCATTTACTGACAAAAGGTATTTCGCGATGTATATGTGAATCATCAGATAACAAGACAGTTAAAGGATTAAACGTTTCTGAGTTATGAAAAATTTTGTGACAAAAATCCTGCTATTTTGTTATATCGTCATAATTTTATCTCCTAGTGTAGTGAATGAGACCACTCTCTCTGGACCCGGTGATATCGCAGATGCTGTCGTCTGCAAAAGACGAAATGGCACATCTTTTGGCAAATGCAAAATACGGGGTCAGTTCCACTGGGACGAAAATTAACAAAGAACTCGACAGGCTAGACATAACACTGGCGGGGGCGACAAACGGCCGCGAACTTTCCAACTTACTGAATCAGGAATTGTCAGACTACTTCATGCGCGATCAGGACGTGCGCTTCGCCCCCGATTCAGTATTCCTCCGTCCAGCAGCAATGGAAAAGCTATCCGTGAATTTCGACATCGACGGGATTGTGGTCGAATTGTCCGATGTGTCAGGCATTAAAATGCCTCTAGACTACCTGTACCTGAGGCCAACCGAGTACTCGCTGGTACCCTTGTTCCACAAGGTGAAAAAACACATCGTGCTATCCGACCTCAATCCCGACGAGTCGGCATTTTTGAAAAATGCACACGGTGTGCACATTGGAGACACCTGCGGATGGAGGATACTACTGGCCATCTTGCCTAAGGGTGGTATGCCTCGAGGGGCGAAGAGCACGTTTATAACATCGAACAAAACTGCACGCTCCTTCAAGGAAACCATGGTAGACTTGGTCAAACAAATAAGACTCAGCCTTTCGTTGCGCCTCCGAAACCTACAGCCGGAGGACATGGCCCGTCCGACTATTAGGAAGTGCTCGCTATCGGACCCCACCTGCGTTAACGTTCTGAAGGAAGACCAAGAATTTTTTCTCGGGATTCTGGACGACGTATTGCGTGCAAGGCCGATAGACGAGCACGTCCGCTTGACATTCCTTGCAATGAAATTCGGGCAAAAAGACAAAGAACCTACCGATTTACACTCAATTTTCGATACCAAACTAATAACTAACCTCTCGGTCCATGCGGCGTGTAATCTTTCCGCGGCTGGCGCAAGCCTTTTGTGGAGCAGGGAATCACTCCAGTCCGTGGTGGGGAAGAGAGGCCAGATATTTCCCACTTTGACTATAAAAGCGTGCGGAAATTTCTCAAGCAATCTGGACTCTCGTCCCCTCGACGTCCGTGCTCCCCTGCTCCGCGTGGCATCGACGCCCGAACGCGTCACGTTCTTCCAAGCGTACGCGGACACGCCGCACCTGAGGCCCCAGGAGGTGTACGTACATCCGGTGTCGGGGTTCATAACGTGCTGCGGTACATTTCATCCCAACACTAACAAAAAGATGAACAAAAATGCAGTAGACTATCTCAAATCAATGCGCGACAATATGGCAAAGTTGAAATACAATATTCCCGCCAGATTGGAAATGGTGACGCGTATTACCAACCAACATGTACCCAACATCCTGCGCGCGGAAGATTTTTTTTCATTAGATGAACTGTACCGCATCCTGGATGAATACCCGCTAATTGTTCCTTTCGTGGACACGGATCCTCAAATGGGACCTAACTTCCCCACGCTAATGAGTAAGCTGGCAGATCGATGCTACCGGCAATTAGAACGGGACTGCCTGGCGAATGCCTGCAAGGGGGGCTACGTTCCGTCTTGGCGATCGCACCAAATGGAATTGGCCTTGGAGTCTTTTTTCTACGGTCGCCCTTTCAGTCGCGGCGATGCCATTTTTGCCAAAAACCTGGGAACGGACGCCGAGACTGAACGTAGTCTCACATACCACAGAGGTATTCTCGGTCTGGAGAATTGCACGATAGCATCGATGTACGGGCAACCTCCACCGCTCCGAACGTGGACCTCAGACGAGCTACAACGACAGCGAATAGGAAGATTGTTCACGCTATCTGACACTTTCGATTCTAGCGATGCGGCCATTGGTAGAAAATTGTGGCTTATAATTTTGGATGACATCGCCGGTGTGCGGGATTGGAGGCTAACAGAGTTGACGCAAGACACGTGTCCGCCACAGCACCGCGTGACGGGCTCGGTAACCCGAGAACAGTTGGTGGACAACCTGGCGCACCGCCACGCTGAACACTTCCGCTTCCCGCGCGTGTACCACTCGGCGACAATGATTATCAGGAAGGCAGGAAAGAATTTGGCGGCCGTTCTAGAGAGCGGCCTGCAGGAATTGAACCTGCATTTTTTCCCGGATTACAGGCTCTACGACATGCAGCGTTGTGCAAAAGTTCGCTGGGTCGCTGGCGAACTTTTGCACTTGCAGGAGACTGACGAGACAAAGTCCGAGGCCGCCATGCTGGGCGAGATACAAAACGATGTACTCCAGTATCTCAGTGCCGATTCGTTGGTATACAAGAAAGTAATAAACAACGTTCTTCGTCCCAAAGGATTGCCGTGGCTAAAAGCCACGGTGGCAAGGCTGCGCGGAGAAAATCTCGCACGGCAGGATTTGGTGAGGACGTGCACGTTCGTATCTTGCGCAGCATTGCTGCAGCAATCTTACTTCATCCAATTTCAGCAGCTGCAAGAACTGATGCGGACGCTGCCGGTCCGCCAGTCACGCCTGCAAGCGCTGCACATCCTGGACGTCGTTAAAGTAGTCGGGGTCAATTATCTTACCGTGTACTGCCTACATCCGGACTTGCCCCACGTAATATCCAGTTCCCCACCTCAAACGACCGCCCGCCGCCCCACGTCCGCAACCGCTCGCGCCAGCAACGACGATCCGAAGACTTTGGAAGAGGAGACCATCAGACCCATTGATCCCGACGACTCGGACGGAAACGTGACGGACTACACGACGAGACCGGTTACTAGGCTTCCGTTCAATACCAGGAGGGCATGGTCCAATACAGAACTGGCCCAGCTGAGGGAAGCCTTTTCTAAAACCGGCGACCACGACCAACATTACAGACTTTACCTGGAACTATGCCGGAACGTCAACATACCAGCGAGGACATTTCGCGGCGCCGT
>NMRB01003065.1:15855-30613 GCA_002633025.1 Notospermus geniculatus
GACGTCCCCTCACCTCCACCCGACATTACAGACTTTACCCGTTCACCCCACCCCAGACATTACGTTACACTGCGGGACATTATTCGTATTATATCGCGTGACCCCCCACCAAAAAAGTGCCGATTTTCAAACGTTGATTTCTCAACAAACGTCAATTGTAATTCATTGAAATTTGGTGCCTTACCATGTAAAGATGTTTTCTTTAACTTGTACAATTTTTGCATTGGTACCTTTATTTGTATTAGGACCGTATCATTCAATTTAAAAATTGGTAAAAAACTGTGTTTACGGAATCTGATGAGAAACGGGCGGATAAAAATTTAACGGCCATTAAATTTTCATACATGTATCTAAAAAACGTTTTACTTCAGCTCAATGACATTTTGGCTAACACTGCTCCATGATATTGCCTCGAATATGAGAAAATATTAACCCAATGGCTTTAGTGTCTACGTCGTGGTGCTCATTACTAAAACGCCATATTGGACAACAGCGTTCAGGATTTTAACCATTGTATCTTAAAATGTGTTCAGTGATTACACACACGACTTTATACATGGCGTCACAGTATTAATACTAACGATATTGAGTTGAAACGTTCACATTTCAGAAACATTGCCAACGAACAGTATCGGAGTGAATTTTCATTGGGTTATAATGAATAGTTATTGAGAGACAGAAACTTATAGTTAGGGGTGGGTTTTTCGAATCGTACTGGAGTACGGAATCACACTTTTTCAACGTGAATTTTATATTGAGTGATACGGCCCCGATGCCGAAGGTATCAATACAAAAATTTTAGACGTCAAACGAAACATCTTTAAGTGATAAGGCACCAAATTTCATTCAATTATAATGAACAGTTGTTGGGAATTCAAGATTTGAAGTTCGGCATGTTTTTTGGAGGCACTCCTATACGGCCATCATAAATTGATTTTATGACCATCATTAAATCGATTTCATGCCCATCATTAAATCGACCAATGACAGACGCGGATTTAGTGCTGGCACATGTTCATTTTATGACCATCATTTTATCTAATCAATGACCATCATAAAATCGGCCAATCGCAGACAAGGAATTAATGACCAGCACATATGCGTTTTACGACCATAATTACATCGATTTTTATGATGGTAGTAAAAATGAATATGTGCTAGTACTAATTCATTGTATGTGATTTGTATATTTTATGATGGTCATGAAATCGTTTAAATGATGGCCGTAAAATGAACATATGGCAGCACTAATTCCTCGTCAGTGATTGGTAGATTTGATGATTGGCATAAAATCGATTTAATGATGATCATAAAATGAATTTATGATGGTCATATCGTATGAACACACACTACATAAACCACTTTACGTGTCCCCCGTGTCCATGAAAGGTACAACCGGGGATAGGGCCCTGTCTTCCGTGATACGAGTTTCTGTATACTTTACTTTCGCCTGTCTAAGGTCCCTTCCGGATGTACAGGCATTGACTGATGTCTATCTACACTTTGTATCTTGAATATTTCAAATACTACCGAACCAATTTTGATGCGGTTTGTTGCATACGAAAGGAAAACTTGTTGGTCACATTCCTGCATCAAAATTTTGGAAATTTTCAAATGTCAAAATTATGTAATTGCTTGTTAGAAAAAATCTCGAAAATCAACACCTTTTATTTTGCGATTATATTTTCATTTTTATAGTAGTTCTGACAGAATGTAAGTTTCTAAGGATTTTGGTGAGAGTTTGATCAAAATCTATCGAGTGGTTACTGAGATATTTTGAGATTTTCGCGTTTTTCTAGAAATTTTCATACCATTTGATAAAGCGAACATCAGATAATAGGTTTACGTTATTTTGAAACTTTTGGGGATTAACTGTGCAGAAATATCGTAACATCAAAATATTGATATTTTGAAAAATATCCGTAAATTCTAACCAGTTTATGCGAATCATCCAGAATTTCATAATTTTATGATTTTAGGTCAGCTCTATCTACTGACACCAAAATTTTGTGAGAAATCGTGAAAATCTCAAAATATCAAAATTTTGATACTCTCAAATATCTCAGCAACCACTTGACAGATTTTGATGAAACTAGCACCAAATTCCTTATAAACTTCCATTCTATCAGAAACACTATAAAAATGAAAATATAATCACAAAATAAATGGTGTTGATTTTCTAAATTTTTTATGACACGCAAGTACATAATTTTGATATTTCGCAATTTCCAAAATTTTGATGCAGAAATGTGACCAACAAGTTTTCCTTTCATATGCAACAAACCGCGTCAAAATTGGTTCGGTAGTATTTGAAATATTCAAGATATTAAGTGTAGATGAACATCAGTCAATGCCTGTACATGCCAGTCGTTAGTCGTAGCCTGGCATAATAACTGTACAAAGGAAAATTGTATTCCATTCAACAAAACTGACCAATGGCCACGTGTCGCACGCTATCTGCACTGGCGCTGGCACCGACGGTCGAGGCAACGGTTTACACAGTACAGGAGACAATTTCATTCTGAACTTGGTCAAAAATTGCGTCCAGTTGTGACGGAGTGTCCCCCTCCCCTCAAATAAATGTTTTAACAGATGCGATGGGGGTGATCGGTCATCTACGCCTGTATGACTGTCAGTGCAGCTGCAGTGTGAGGATCACCGACACTTCCCCTCGGATCCCTCCCATAAAATACAAGAATGACGCCTAGGTCCTGACGGAGTGTTCCCCGTCCCTTCAAAATTTCGTTCACGGATGCGATGGGGATGGTCTTTCATGCCGCGCCCTGTATGACCGCAGGAGCGGCTGCAGGGTTGTGGTGTTTCACCGACACTACCCCTCGGATCCCTCCCATAAAAAAAAATAGTGCCAATGGCACTGTGCCCGCTTGGCTTGAAGCAGTATTATGTTATGTATCCTATTTACCCTTGATAGAAATTTGACGAAGATCCATCACTTTGTTAGGGAGAAACAAAAATTTTATGTTTTGACTTTTGGCCCCCTAGTGGCAAAGTCAAGAATCAGATTTTGCTGAAAATTCTTCTGAGTTGTTACAGCCTAGAGGTAGATACATGTATGTGCGAAGTTTCAAAGTAATAGGTCAAGCCATTACAAAAAGAGCCAATTTCGTAATTTCAGACAAACTTTGACCCCTGTGACCTTGCAAAGTAGGTCAAATTTAAAAACTCAAGTATTATCTTGTGTATCCTCATTAGATATACCCATGATAAAAATTTGACAACGATCCATCTCTTGGTAAGGGAGAAATAGCACTTTTAGTGATTTTGGTTTTGGCCCCCTATTGGCAAAGTCAAGAATCAGATTTCACCGAAATTCTGTCTGTAAGTTGCTATAACCTAGATGTAAATGTGTACAAAGTTTCAACACGATAGTTCGAAACCGTTATCAAAATATAGCTTTGAAATTTTTCACAAAATGCCCCCTGGAGGCCAAAGTAGGAATCCCACCACGCTCAAAATCGAACTCGACCTAGATCTTAGGCCCATATATACACCCACCAAAGACCAAAAAGATTCCTCAAAAAATAAAGGCGCTAGAGCGCCAACAAACCAAAGTTTACGGACGTACGGACGTACCGCCGTACGGACTAACGCACGACAGACCACCACTCAATGACCCCAACCACAGCATAAGCCCTGCTGGGCCTTGCGGCCAAGCGGGCTAACAAGAATGACGCCTAGATCCTGACGGAGTGTTCCCCGTCCCTTCAAAATTTCGTTCACGGATACGATGGGGATGGTCTTTCATGCCGCGCCCTGTATGACGGCAGGAGCGGCTGCAGGGTTGTGGTGTTTCACCGACACTCCCCCTCGCATCCCTTCATGAAATTAAAAATTAAAACAACAAACCTGGAACACCCGGGTCTGTCGGTTACCTGGTTACTTGTAAACCTCCTCAAACTCCTCATATCTCCGGCGTGGTTCGTGGCGTTGCCATTGTTTACGCGTGAATCACCGTACAGCGTGACAGCCCATGCGGGTTAATGACGGGACCTTAGACAGAAGATATTAAAGTATTACCGTTTCGTGTGTGTGTCAATTCTTGTGCTTTGCTCTTATTGGTTTGACAGAAGATCGACAATTCCGCATAAACATTTAAACGGACTTGGATAACTTTTTCAAGCTTCGGTTATTACAAAATGCTAGTCTTTCATGATATATTACCACCGTCAATACACTTTTTAAAAAGTGTCATTTACTGGAACACAGACAAATCGTTCATCACCACACTTTAGAGCTTGTTGGTTCACTTGAGTGACAGTTATTTTCATCATTCACTTTCTGTCACGCTAATTTTCTCACTAGTGTTATAACCTTTTGAGCTGAAATTATGATAGTATGATTTTGATTTGCTAACTCAGTGTCTGCGTGGTATTTGGCAAATATTGTGGCCTACTTTTAGCTCACCTGTGGCAAGCTTATACAATGGTTGTGCGTCTGTCATGTCCGAGTCGCGCATTCCAACAGTGCAATGTATTTCACCAAAGTTCTGCCAGCACTTGCTGTAGTCTAGACGGTCTAGAGGTTTGGACTACCCCAGTACAGGTAATCCATTATAATTATTTCTTGTAACTTCTGGCCGCCTGCCGCAAGTCAACCACTTTGTTGAACTATATTTTATTCATGGTGTATTTGCTTTCCCCTTTCTTTTAGTTAGTCTTTATTAATGCATGTTTCACCATTACTCTGTTTATAACTATCTATTCTAGTTCTGAAGGTTTTCGAACACTGGTCACATGCAAACAGTCGCTCTCCCGAATGTATCCGCATGTGCTCAATGAGGCCGCTGCTTTGTATGAAGATTTTCGAACACTGGTCACATGCAAACGGTCGCTCTCCCGAATGTACCCGCATGGGCATTATTAGGTTGCTGCTGTTTGTGAAGGTTTTCGAACACTCGTCACATGCAAACTGTCGCAGGAGATCCAAGCTAGCTACAATGCTGGTGAGGGGCCATGCTTCAGTGGCTTATGTTCAGGCTAGGAGGACGAATGCAAAAACTAGCCAGTTTTCACCAGTGACATCGAAAAGAAGGGCAAAGCCAGGTTCAAACTATCCCGCCAGCTTACCATGTCCCCACAGCTTACTGACGCGTTACAAAACCTTAAGGAAAGAGTATAAGAGGGACCATGTGAAGGTATGGCAAATGCAGGAAAGGATTAACAACACTTTATGACCTGTGCGACGGGCAGAACCAGTCTTGATCTATTTTTGATACTACTCGGGATTAGATCACTTCTTTCAACTTGAAACAGTTACCAGAACACAGTTTCTGCAACCACTATCTTGGCCATGCACCACCCACAAAACACAAGAAATTGTCACCTCACTGGAGACTACTTAGTACATTCCTGAAAGGCTGTCAGAATTCCAGCGCCTCATAATGACTGGCCGATCTCTTGATGCATCTTCAGACTTGGCGTCTGATATGAGTGGACAAGTGAACAACATTTACATCACCAGAAAAGATATCCTGGTATCTGCAGTGGAAGAGCTGCCTTTTTTAAGCCTCACCTGCCAGTCAACGTTCATTTTATAGGCGAAGACGTGGAGGACCATGCAGGGTGGCCCAAGAAGGGAATTCTTAGAAATGCTGCGGCAGGAACTTAGATGTTGTTCTTAAGATGAAGATGGTGTCTGCCACCAGGCGTCCATGGAGGGGCGGGCCTGACATCCCAAAAAAATTGCGATTTTTGGGTTGGTAGTCGGTATGTATGAATATCTGATTGCTAAAATTTATCTAGCTGCCTTTATTGAGCCTGACCTGCCAGTTAACGTTCATTTTATAGGTGAAGACGTGGAGGACCAGGATGGCCAAAGAAGGGAATTCCAAGAATTGCTGCAGCAGGAACCTGTATTTCGATGTTATACTGAAATGAAGATGGTGTCTGGCGTCCAAGAAGGGTCGGGCCTGACACTCAAAAAGTTCCGATTTTTGGGTTGGGTAGTTGTTATGTATGAATATCTTACATGACCAATGAAGTATTTTCAAAATAGTTCTACATGTGGTTTAATTGTTGCATACAACAACATATTCTTGAATGTGCTAAGTCAAAGATAGATATGTCAAAGATAGAGATATCAATCGCACCATTTCAATCAAGAACTTGAGAGGGAACACATGAAAGCTTTTCATTCAAGGGCAATGCGCAAGAAGTTCAGTGAGAAGTATGAAATGCTTCTTAAGCATTATGGGTTGAAAGCAGGGGTGCTACCCAGCATACTCACTGTGGACAACCGCACGAAGGTAACTGCAGTAACCTTCGTCACAATGGTGACCGGAGCACCTATCGATTCGGTAAGTTTTCGGTGGTTTTCTCCCATTTAAAGCTGACGTGAACGAACAAAAAGCCCTCATGCGGCGAGCAAGAGAATTGCAAACGCCCTGCAAATACCTTAAACGAAGGCTCAGAACATGATAGGCCCCACGAGGTCAGGAGGGCGCCACCTTATTTGTCATCGAGCTTTCGAGGTGTCAACATCCTATGTCAACATCCTGCTGAACACTTTTTTTGAAAGAAAAAATTTTGACCCAGCTGGGAATCGAACCCGCGCCTTGTTATCTCTGTTCCGCCGTCTTCCCCATTCGGCCACCGAACTTGTTGGAAGATTTCTCATGTTTCTCTTATTCGTAGCATTATAACGTAAGTCGAAGGCCGACGTCTATGACAAACATAAATCATGACCCTGTCAGTTGGCTCGTTGACCGAGTGGATAGAACGGTGGATTACAAATCAGACGGTCGACGGTTCGAATCCCGTCTAAGTGACTACAATTTTTTTTCTTTGAGTAGTGTAAGAGGTATCCGGAGATGTTGGCAGCTCTGTTGCCTGAAGACAAATAAGGTGGCGCCCTCCTGGCGTCGTGGGGTGTATCATGTTCTGAGCCTTCGTTTGAGGTGTTTGCAGGGCGTTTGCAATTCTCTTGCTCGCCGCATGAGGGCTTTTTGTTCGTTCACGTCAGCTTTAACGTCCTTTTCAGGACCTCACAAAGAGTCAGATACATGGCGTAGAAAACTGTACAAAGTATACGCAAAGTATGTACAAAGTATACTGCATGCGCGAACTTTGTGATTGTGTGCGTGTAGGGGCTGAAAACAACCGTTAAAGTTACGGCCTGGGACGAAGGTAGCTGAATTCTGTTTTGGGTTGGGGACGAAGGTAACTGAAGTGCAGGACGAGAGTAACTGTTGATTGATGTTCCGTCTATTGCTTTCCCGTTTACCCATGTTTATGCCAAATTCAGGTGTTTTATTTTATTTTATCGAAGTCCCACATGATTTTTTGGGATGTTTCCACTCAATCCACGGTCACATTACTACATATAGTCGTTGTTTCTGTGATTGTGTAGGAATTTGGAAACCTTAGTGAAATACCTGATACTGATAGTGGAACTTCCATTGACCCTAATACTACCGTTCCAGCATGGTGACTCAAGTGACATTTTAGGTGAGCCTGTTACAGTGTATGGTAGCACTGTCCCTGTCCGTTGGGACCAAGTGGACCTCATGCTTTGCAAAATTTCAGCATGTGGCAATCAGGGCCGACTGAATCGAAACTCCGATAGCACTAACAGTGCCTAACAGAGAGGTATGCAATGCCTTTTACCATTACAGAGTTTCTCTGTTAGGCCCTGTTAGTGCTATCGGAGTTTCGATTCGGTCGGCCCTGGTGTCCAGGAAAGGGTGGTTCCACATACTTCAGTTACAAGAAGTTTTTTCCATTGTGCTCATGGCTTTGGTGGATGCTGACTACAAGTTCCTGTGGGCTGATGTTGGCGGGCGGCTGTCTGCACTGACGCCCAGGTTTACAACGAGTCAGAGCTGCAGGAAGCCGCAGGAGATGGCAGCATCGGCTTTCCAGATTCTGACCCCCTCCTACCCAACGACACTGAAGATGTGCCATACTTTGGTTGGGTAATGACACCTTCGGTCTATGTTCTGCTTTCATGAAGCCCTACAGTAATCTTCAACTACTAACTCTCCAGGGTCACACGAGTGGTTGAAAACGCACTCGGTTCGGGCTAGAGAAGACAGAATCTTCAACTACCGACTCTCCAGTGCAAGAAGAGTGGTTGAAAACGCCTTTGGTATCTTGGCCAACCGATTGCAGATCCTCCTCAGCAGAAGAAAGACAAGATGAGCCTGGATGTTGCCAGCTGCCACTGAGGAAGTGGGTGATGTGGCAAAGACATTGGTTTACAGGTGAGTGCCGACTAGGGTTAAGCACTCCACACAAGGGCTACGCAGGCCGTGTTTGTGTCTGCAGTACGCAGGAGAGTGGAGATCAGCTCGGAGGACACTCAGGAACACATCGCATTGGAGGGGGGCGGGGAGGTAATAACTGGTATCTGTGATACATCTGGGTCCTTTCTTTCAGATTAAACACCTTGAGGCTGCGGAGAAGCAGAGAGTAGATGGGGCAACCAAAGCTGCGCTCAGGAAGGTAAGGAAAATAGCCCTAGCACCCAGCTAATATTGGCAGCGTTGAAGGATTTGGCATCCACAGCGGTGGCGACCAAGGATAAAGATGCTGAGCTGTATGTGGATTACAGAGAATGGCGAAGAGGAATAGGGAGCGTGTGGAGATTTCCAATCTGTGTCTATCCACTCTTGGGGGAGGCACGACTGACAAGCTGCTGAAAGCGATGTCCAAGTGTTTAAAAGGCAAAAAAACTCTCAGACAAGGTGTCAGAGTCGATCGGTGTCGGGGATGATGACAAGGGAATTTGGAATGGCGTCAATGAGACTGACATGTCCAGGCCAGAGGAGTGGTTGAAAACGCATTCGAGTTGTTGAAAACGCATTCGGTATCTCTATTCAGGCTTGACAAGAGAAGACAGAATCTTCAACTACCGACTCTCCAGGGCCAGACGAGTGTTTGAAAACGCATCCAGGGCAAGACGAGTGGAGGAAATTTGTGTCGCTGATCTTCCTTCACCCTTGGGAGAATGTTCAGTAAGTTTGTCAGATGTTTAGTTTTTCATTCATTTCAGTAACTATGTCTGACCCGGATGTTTACCGCTTTCGAAGTTCTCGTTGCAGGGTGCAAATCGGAAACAAATATGACAAAGGTGGACCCCAATTCTGATGAAGTTGGGTCTTTGGATCAATTTGTGAAGTTTGTAATGGCGAAAGAAGCACGAGAACGCCCTACCCTTGTTGCCAATGTATTTGATGTACTGATGGCTGGTCGTACTAGGTAGTACTGCTCTACCTACCCAGTTCAGTGAGGTGCAGCGTCCCAGTAGGACTGCTCTTCCTCCCCTGTTCAGTGAGGTGCAGCGTCCTAGTAGGACTGCTCTACCTCCCCAGTTCAGTGAGGTGCATCGGCCTAGTAGGACTGCTCTACCTCCGCAGTTCAGTGAGGTGCATCGTCCTAGTAGGACTGCTCTACCTACCCAGTTCAGTGAGGTGCATCGGCCTAGTAGGACTGCTCTACCTCCCCAGTTCAGTGAGGTGCATCGTCCTAGTAGGACTGCTCTACCTCCCCAGTTCAGTGAGGTGCATCGTCCTAGTAGGACTGCTCTACCTACCCAGTTCAGTGAGGTGCATCGTCCTAGGGGGTTTCTTTAGAAGAAACTAGATTTTTAAAAAGAAACTAGGTTTATTTAAAAGGAATCAAGTTTCTTTTCAAAAACTAAGTTTTTTTCTCTTACACTGAATTCAACCTGGTACCTAGTAACCCTCAGAATGTGATGTTTTGCTCATCCTTGTTGGTACTTCGAGCGCATTCCTGATCGTCAAATCAACATGCTTGATCCAACATGTCCACGCCAACACGTCGGATACTCGCTAAAAATGTTGAAAATCTCTCTGTTTTTCGTCTTTGCGATGCGTCTTGCTGTCAAGGAGTCGACAGCCCCTCTGTGGAATAGGCTTGAATGTTCCGCGGAACCTAATTTGGTCGGATTTTATGATGAAGTTAATGCTTTACTGCGGCAATGTTCGCGTTTTATGGAACGCCACGTGTATGGCGAAAGGCTAAATCAAAGAAGAGCAGAGGCCTGGCAACTTAGGCCTAATAATAATGCTGATCATCATGTGGGAGGTACTGCTGGTTTGCCCGGTGCCGAACATCGCCTGCCCGATTTTGTTGCTACAGAACTTCAGCATTTTATCACCTTGAGATGAACAAGCCCTTGGGAACGAGCATTAAAAGAACAAGTTTCTGATCGTTTCTAATCAAAAACTAGGTTTCTTTTTAAAAAAACATAGTTTTTGAAAAGAAACTTGGTTTCTTTTAAATAAACCTAGTTTCTTTTCAAAAATCAAGTTTCTTCAAAAACCTAGTTTCTTTTAAAGAAACCTGGCTTCTTTGAAAAGAAACCAGGTTTATTTAAAAGAAACCTGGTTTATTTGAAATAATGAATAAACGGCTTGCCATAGACATCCAGTATGTGTCAGATCATACACTTGTCTTATGTAAGTCCTGTCTTACATTAGCAAGATGGAGCATGAAATGAGTCAGTTGCTCAAACAAGCTCAAGAGGAAAGCAGAGCAGACAACAATGAAGATACTGCGAAAGAAATGAAACGACTTGGTAGTGTCTACTCACACAATCGAGAAGTCAGCGCACAGGAAGCTGTGTACCGAGTCACTGGCATGAAATTGAAGGGCTGCTCTCGACACGTGAGATTCGTGCCAACTGATCCCAACTGCACAAACATGAGCGTCCCCCTCAAAGTAACACAGAGCAAAGCCGGATTAGAAGGTTGTGAGGACGTTTGGATGAAATCAGTTGTGGACCACTACAAGGCTCGCCCAGAAACACCAGAATTCTCCGACATGTCATGATGTGCCTCGACAGACAAAGCACAACTCAACAAAGATGAAGACCTTTTGGACGTGGAAATGCATGGAGAAACCAGCCTAAAAAGCAAGTACCTGAGATTGAACTGAAAGACGGTCTTGGAAAGATCCGGGCAAGAGGGGTCATTTCTGTTTTTTGAGAGTGGGAAGGCCACTTTCGTTGTTAATTATTTTGAGGTGCCTTCGCTGGAGTTCATTGAAATACTGAGTATTACTCTTCCAGCATGGTGACTCAAGTGACATTTCAGGTGAGCCTGTCCGTTGGGACCAAGTGGACCTCATGCTTCGCAAAATTTAAGCATGTGACAATCTGGTGTCCAGGAAAAAGTGGTTCCAAATACTTCACTTACAAGAAGTTTTATGCCATTGTGCTCATGGCATTGGTGGATGTTGACTATAAGTTTCTGCAGGCTGATGTTGGCAGGATCTGCATCTGATGCCCAGATTTACAACGAGTCAGAGCTGAATGAAGCTGCAGAAGATGGCAGCATTGGCATCCCCTCCCCAACGACACCGAAGATGTGCCATACTTCTGGTTGGGTGATGACGCCTTTGGTCTACGTCCTACTTTGATAAAGCCATACAGTCAATGGGGCTTGACAAGAGAAGAGAGAATCTTCAACTACCGACTATCCAGGGCCAGACGAGCCGTCGAAAATGCATTCAAGTTGGGCCTTGACAAGAGAAGAGAGAATCTTCAACTACCGACTATCCAGGGCCAAACGAGTGGTTGAAAACGCATTCGCATTGGGCGAGTTGGGGCTTGACAAGAGAAGAGGATCGTCAACTACCGACTGTCCAGGGACGGACGAGTGGTTGAAAACGCATTGGGAGTTGGGGCTTGACAAGAGAAGAGAGAATCTTCAACTACCGACTATCCAGTGCAAGAAGAGTGGTTGAAAACGCCTTCGGTATCTTGGCCAACCGATTCCAGATCCTCCTCAGCACCATGCAGCATTGCCATCCACCGTCAGGGCAAGCTTAGTTCGGCATAAACTGATGCGACTCTGCTACCCACGTCTCCAGATCCGGCTTGTTGATTGTGAAGATGGTACCGTCAGTTGGTCCCAGGTCAGGGAGAAGAGGCAACATGCAGATGTCCGATGTCCACGCAAGCAACACTGACCACAGGGCGGGCAAGAAGTTGAGAAATCTCCTGGGTGGATTCATGGATTTTGATGAGACCCCTGGCTTCTGAGTATGAGACTGTTCGCAGTGCACATTGATTTATCCCTCACTTCGTCACGAAGGAGGGAACTCACTACCAATTTACCACTCCAAGAAGTGTGTCCAGTGGGTTGCTCTTACCAGCCACGTTAGCAGGAGATCCGAGCTAGCTACAGTGCTGGTGAGGGGCCATGCAAGGAGTGTTCAGCAGCGTACGTCCAGGCTAGGAGGACTAATGCAAAAACCAGCCAGTATTCACCAAGGAAATTGAAAAGAAAGGCAAAGCCAAGTTCAAATTATCCCGCCGGCTTACTATTTCCCCACAGCTTACTGAGTGAAGCGTTAAAAAACCTTAAGAAAAGAGTATAAGAGGGACCATGTGAAGGTATGGCAAATGCAGGAAAGGATTAAAACAGTTAGGAGACTACTACGGGGTCGTTTCAACATGGAAACAAGAGAAAAAACTGTCTCTTGGGACTTATCTGCTCGTGAAAGTGTTCAAGACCATAGATAGCACTGACCTTCGACGAACAGAACCGGTCTTGATCTAATTTTGATGCTACTCTGGAATAGATCACTTCTTTCAACTTGAAACAGTTACTATGAGAACACAGTTTCCCCAACCACTATCTCGGGTATGCACCATCCACAAAACACACGAAATTGTTGCCTCACTGGAGACTACTTAGTATATTCCTGAAAGGCTCTCAGAATTCCAGTGCCTCATAATGACTTGGCGATTTCTTGATGCATCCTCAGCCTTTGCATCTGATATGAGTGGACCAGTGAACAACATTTACATCACCAGAAAAGATATCCTGGTATCTGCAGTGGAACAGCTGCCTTTTTAAGCCTGACCTGCCACTCAAAGTTCATTTTATACACGAAGACGTGGAGGACCAGGTCGACAATGTGCATCGTTTCCTTTTATGTAGCTGGAAAAAATTATACCAAAAGGGGAACATAATACGATCGTGCACTTTTTTGATTTCATAAGGTGCTCCAATATACATACTCACTATATATCATCAATTAAACTATTGCAACTCTTGAAAAAGTGAACATAATACGTTCTATCCTGGGTAAAGCACGCCTGGGCATAGATCGTTCACTTTTTGATTTCGTAAGGTGCTCCAGCTGAAAATCATCATTCATGTAAATTCGGTAAATTCTAAGTGATTCATCGGAATCCGTCGGTATGTACGATATCGATTCGTAAGTAAATACTTATTTCAAGTTGAAAACGTGTGAAATCGTCATTCCCCCTTTCTGAAAAGCCTCCCCCAGCTAGACGACGGTGCAGCGGCCGTTTTAAGGCTAGGGTTAAGGGTGGGGGCTAACATTAGGTTAAATTTCAGGGCTGGGTTGCACGAAACTCATGTTAGCGCTAACTTGGTGTTAGTGCTAACTTTATGTTAGATGACATAAAAAGACAATGTATTTTTACGTCATTTAACATTAAGTTAGCGCTAACACCAAGTTAGCGCTATCGTGAGTTTTCTGCAACCGGGCCCCTTTGTACACATCATCGTTAGACACTTCTTTAACTAACGGTATCGTTAAAGTGATTCACGTAGTTGCTAGGCAAATTACCCATCACTCCCCACTTTAATTGGTCACCTCCTGTCAAAACCAAAATGGCCGCCCCGTGGCAGAAAAAAAGCTGAAGAGGGAGAGAAGTGTCAATTTCTCCGTGACCGAGAAACACCTGCTCCTCGATTTGGTCGAGGGGGAACAAGGCGTGCTGAGGTCGAAGTTTTCATCAGCAGTGACGTCGACGATGAAGAGGGAGAAGTGGGAAAGATCACATGTCTCACACTTCGTGATGCACCGCCTGTCTTGGTATTTAGAGGGCTGAGATCCAAGTTTCACTTGTGAAAACAGCCATGGACATCCACACTATTGATGCTAGCGTTTAGAAGCCAAGGGTACGAAGTGACAGTGTATGGACTGCAGATGGAACCTCTCGATGCAGAAGAAGACCAATGCAGAGTTTGCGGCGACTGGGCCCATTTCCGTTGTACCAGCTGCATACACAGCTATTGCTACTGCTGCCTGCTGACAGGTGCAAATTATGTGTGCACTTTCAAGGATGGACAAATCCACACTTGTCAATGCTCCTGTAACTGTCAGATTCCTCTGCCAGGAGAAGAACCCTAAGAACAAGATCAAGTCGAAGAAGGCGAAGACGATGGCGACGGGTACAAATCTGGCGATAGTTTCGTGATGGACCTGTACGATGTGGCAGGAAGAACTTTACACGTGGTTTCCGAAGTGACGTAAGTGAATTCCTCCTTGGTTGTGGAGAACGAGGTGGAAAAAGGAAAGATCGGAGGGAGGCATAGGATCCACCCGAAAATCCACATGACGGGCGGTGTGACGAAAATGTGGATCATGCTGAGAATGGGAAAGATCAGGAAGCTGAAGCATCTCACATGTCTCACACTTTGTGATGCGCCGCCTGTCTTGGTATTTAGATGGCTGAGATCCCAGTTTCACTTGTGAAAACAGCATGGACATCCACACTCTTTTGATGCTAGCGTTTAGAAGCCAAGGTTACGAAGTGACAGTGTATGGACCACAGATGGAACCTCTCGGTGCAGAAGAAAACCAATGCAGAGTTTGCGGCGACTGGGCCCATTTCCTTTGTACTGGCTGCATGATTCTAGGACATTTGCCCCCGGACATTTGCCCCCGGATTTTTGCCCCCCGGACATTGACACCCGTAGGACATCTGCCCCCCTAGGACATCTGCCCCCTGG
>NMRB01003065.1:57945-69775 GCA_002633025.1 Notospermus geniculatus
ATGTCATACGGGGTAGAAGTCCTATGGGGGTAAATGTCTGGGGGCAAATGTCCAGGGGGCAGATGTTCTGGGGGGGGGGCAGATGTCCTACGGGGTAAATGTCCGGGGGGGGCAAAAATCCGGGGGAAAATGTCCTAGAAACCCGCTGGCCACTGACAACACCAATAACCAAATTATCCCGTTCTGATCTGTAGAAAGACCACGATTGCTCCCACCATTAAAAACTGACTGTTCTATGAACATACTTCTAATCAATTAAAAATACATCGTAAACGGAACTCAACTCAACATCAAATACCTGGGAAGTTTCATATACATGTATGGAACTATCAGCATCAAATATCTAAAAGTTTAAAATTAGATAACGTGTATAGTACGTGGTACAAATAAGCACACCATGAATCAAAACATGTCTAGCGACGTTTTGGGCACTAGGTAATTTTAGGGGGTCGTGTCTCGCCGTGGCCTTTACATCCGCGGGATATCACCAATACCCATACCTAGACTTCCCCCTTAAATCAGGAGACCTTCCCCTGGAATGTATTGACACATCAGCAGACTGCCCCTATAAATGTTACTTTTCAGTCAGAATAGGGGAGACCGGGGCTAGTTCGCCCCCTTTTTAGATAAATGCTCATAGTTCTCCCAGCATTGCAACAAATTGAGTCCGATTGAGTCTATCTTATAGCTGTAGTTCTTCGCTACAAAAAAGCCTGAGTTTGATTTGAAAGGGCACTGTTTCCCCGAGGTAAAGTGTTTTTCACATTGAACTGGCCAAAGGTACTTAGTTGAACTCAGGAATGTGACCAAATCACATTTACCAAAAGGTAGTGGTGTTGCACAACACTGACTTGAAAACAGATTATAGCTCTTTCATGGTGTGAGCCAAAGTTGGCCAGCCATGACACTGGCAGCCAAGGGTTGTGTAACATTCTTATTTGTGATCATACCATTACAGTTTAATGACAAGAGGTCAGCCAAGTACCTTTGGCCAGTTCAATGTGAAAAACACTTTAACTGATGTTGAAAAAAATGTCAGACTGGGCGAACCTGCCCCGTGATGTGGCAAGTTCGCCCACCCCCCGGGGCAAGTTCGCCCACAACGGGGACAGGTACCCCCAACAACGATTTTTGTCATCTCTGGGAATTTGACCGTTTGTGATTAATTGTCGGCTGGGGATATTTACCCGACGGTCGGTCCCGCAGGTAATGAATTTCGTCTTGCAGAAACGACGGTCGTTTCCGCAAGTAAATATGCTGTCTTGCAGACCCGACCGTCGTGTCCCCAGTACAGAGCTTTTCTTGCGGCCCCGACGGTCGTATCTGCAAGCCTAATTTAATATCTTCGAGCCCCGACTCGTCGTGGCTGAAAGCCCAAATTATCAGCTACGAGACCCGACCGTCGTTTCCCCAGTACAGAGCATTTCTTGCGGCCCCGACGGTTGTATATGCGTGCAGAATGATTTTTCTCTTCGTGCAGTGACCATGATGTAAACTTTTCTGCACCGTAACTTCAACAGTGCGCACTGCAAAGGCCTAAAATGATAATCAGAATGGTCAGTTTAATTTTTTTCTTGACGGGGTCCATTGTACGTCCTCTTATTCTCCTTTTACAGTTAATGTTGACAGCTGCTGTCTGATGAAAAATATTTTTCAGAGGTCTGGGGACCTAAAATTTTTTCATCATCTCGGCTCAAGAATGCAAGGTTTTGTTCACCATTTTCTGACAGTCACGTGGGGTCGATATTGATAACAAATCGTCAAGAAAAAATAAAACTACAAAAAAAATTGATAGAAAAAAGCAGCTGTTGTGACGGGATTCGAACCCGTGGTCTTCAGTTTGGTAGCCACGCACCCCAACCACTAGGCTGCGGGGACCTATGCGTCCATTTGGGGGAATCATAAGAGTTTGCTGACTGAGAACTTCCGTCGCGTAGGCGTATATCTCGTCGGCTCCCCAAGAATTTTCATAACTGGAGACACGACTGATTAAGATTTCAGTCGGTTCCACAAGGAAATTCCATGAATTGGAGACCCGACTGGTTGAAGTTTCAGTCGGGTCCGCAAGAAAATTTTATGAACTGGGGAACCGACGGTCGGGTATATATCCACTGCGTTAATTGTCACATATACGAAACACTTACTGCGGATATATCAACGTCCGCACATTTCATTGGCTTCAGGCCACAAACACATCTTTGATATCGGACACATTTTTCACCTTTATGGGCAAAAAAATAGGTTTCGTTGGCTGAATTTTCTATCAGGCGGGGTCCTGTCGAAGAAAGTTGCTTGAACGGTGCGCAATGGATCACCCGACAGGGTGTGATGGTGGAATACCACGGGGTGAGAACGACTATCGAGAAAAACGCGGTGGGCGAACGTGCCCCGGGGGCGTACTAGCCCCGGTCTCCCCTACCGCTATCAGAAGACATCAGCTCTGGTAGTCATGCTTATGAGGATATTCATTGTTTGCCTATTCAGGCCAGTGGGTCAAGAAACGTCAGCATACATGTACATGTACATGTACATGTACATCTACATGTAGTCCTAAAATAAGAACGGCGGCTTCAAGATCAAGGCATAAAATACCCCTAATGGGGCAATCCATGTATAGTTCAACCTGCCTATAATAGGTGTCTCTACTGTTCTATAGGGCATACTATCCACTTCCTGTTGAGTGAGTTACATTGTGTACCAGTTCTTGCGGAGGTTGGACCCTGACCTCTAACATTGACCTTGACCTATAATCATCAAGGTCATTGCATATAATCGAAATGGACATCCTCAATAATCTAAATATGGCTGTTATCAAACCTCTACCGCTACCGCAGACAGAGATATTTCAAAGTATCAAGTTTGACCTTGACCTGATCATCAAGGTCATTGCATAACCGAAATGGGTATCCTCAATAACCTCAGTATGGGTGATATCATGTCTCTATCTCAACCACACGCAGAGATATTTCAAATTAGCAAGTTTGATAATATCAAAATCTCATTCATGATATCTCAATCACCCGAGGCTGAGAATTTTAACATAGCCCTGTCCTGGGATAAGCAGGCATGAACTGAGACTTGTTTTCATGTTGATCAGTTGACAATGTGAAGTTATCTCAAAATATCAAATTCATTATTGTGATATCGATATCACCATGACCCCAAAGTCTCAGATCGAGACTTGTTTTCATGTTGATCAGTTGACAATGTGAAGTTATCTCATGATATCTCAATCACCCGAGGCTGAGAATGTAAACATAGCCCTGTCCTGGGATAAGCAGGCATGAACTGAGACTTGTTTTCATGTTGATCAGTTGACAATGTGAAGTTATCTCAAAATATCAAATTCATTATTGTGATATCGATATCACCATGACCCCAAAGTCTCAGATCGAAAGTAATCAGCTCATTCGATTCCTAGGGTATAAAAACCTAAGGGTAGAACTTGTTTCTGTTGCTCTAGGTGTTAAAGGAGCCGGTTTAGTTCCATCAGATAAAAGTGTGATGGACAAAATATCAAGTCTGGTAAATGTATGTTGATTACATCATGATGGAGGCATCTGAGGTTGAAAATGATTAAAGCCTCACTGTATTGAATTTTACGATATTTTCAAAGTGTTAGGAGAGTGCAGGTATAGGTCTCATAGCCTTGTGAAGGTCCCCAAAATGCTTGCCTGATACGTACTTCAAAGAATCAAGGCCTAGTTTTCAGCACACGTTGGAAACAACTGCAGGCAGAGCTCTAATGTATTCAGATAGACCATAGTACATTTTACACTACACTAACGTCGGAGGACGTAAGCACTTTCTGAATTCAATACAGTGATGCTTTAACACATTGGATTGCCCAGGTTGAGAAACCTGAGGGTATGATTTGTTTCCAAACTGTTCAAGGAGACGAGATATGAAAGCGTGACAGTCGGACACACACACACAGACACCATGACCAAAAACAATATGGTTCCCGATCACATAAATGTATGTACACACAAACAAGACTTGATCAGGTCAAGTCTTTTGCCTGATCCACACATTTTTTTTTTGCTCTTTTATACATGTACATAAACATGCACGATAGCACAGCGATGTTGGGGGAGCTTGGAGGTTGATCTTCCATGGATAGCCTTAAATTCTCATCACTGTTAAAAATTTCTGTACATCTACGGAAGATTTTGACGATATTTTTACAGAATTTCTACAATAATGTACAATTATTGTACGTATTTTATCTGTGTTTTAGAGCAAACACAGTTTTCCAATAGATGTTATAATTTTCTTACATCAACATTTGATATAAACAAGCCGGTTGGCGACAGGGGTTCGCTATGTCGAATAAGCATGGTTGGGGAGAAGGCAGGAATTAAGGAATGTGGAGGAAGTGATGACTGTATGACTGGATAGGCCAAATACATGTTTTACATGCATTCCCATGCGAAATAAAACGCAAGATCATTAAAATACACGATGAAAATCCAGAAAGGTAAAAGAAGAAACAAAAAAAAATAAATTAGTCAAGGCAAAGAAAATTTACACGCTCCGGGTATCGAACCCGAGACCTTCTGTTTAATGGGCAGGCGGCTTTACCACTCGGCCATGGAGACAATGCACTCTGCGTGGCGCTGATATGCATGTATGTATTGTTTGGATAATGTCAGGCGGCGCTGGAAATTTCCTGTGTTCAAATTTCGGCAAAAGATGCGCCCCAACCTCCCCAACGTTAATGTAGATAATGTATCAAAAAAAGAAACACTTTTTGTATCAAAGACTGACGAAAACATTGCGATTGTAGGCCTATAAAGTACGGGATAAAGTACCGGTACATTACGAACTACATCGCGCATGCATATCTAGCCTAAGAAACAGTTCCTCCGCGATGATCAGGTCACGGAATCGCAAGGATAATAGGGAGGTTTCGAAATCAAACGATAAACGTAAACGTTAACGACAACTTTATTTTTGTACCGAAAATGCAATGCAAAATCTGGTTAATGTGTAGTATGAAAAATAACGTTGTCGTAAAAGTTTGGTTTATCGTTTGATTTCGAAACCTCCCCAATGACTTCTCAACTCCTGACCGGTAACTGCTTTAAAATTGTGTCTAATCGTGCGCATTACATAAAATAGCTCCCAATAGCTATTGACAACATTGTCCATGTACATATTTACATTTTTTAGTACAGTTTACAAATGTTTTAAACACCACTTTATCAACCGTCCAGACCCCCGTATGACCTCCCCAACAAAATGTCTAAAAATAGATTTAGAAATCGCCGAAATTTGTACCTTTCCTGACGTTTGTTCGTACTGCCCAACCAATCAGGGCTCATGTTCCCGAAGCAATCGTTAGGTTAACGATGTCGTTACGCTATGCATTTTTCCAGTTTTAACGACATCGTTACCCTAACGACGGCTTCGGGAACATGGGCCCTCGTCGACAGCTAATGGTAGACTATCACCAGACGCAATATGACGTTCAAACACCACAAAATAAGGCCGTAAACGTCAAGTAAAGCTTGATTACGTCATACAAATGCCTTGGAAAACTGGTGGGAAAATAGGGGTCCATATGGCCGCAGCTAGCGCTCCAAGCGGCTCCATAGCGAACCAATACGGCTAACAGTGTCATCCTATTGCCCTGGCATGTCATGACAGAGAGTGCTGTAATAATATTGCACGAACTGTAAAGTTATCAGACTGGGCCGTCACGCGGTACCGTGATTCGCGCTTTACCGTGATTTTGTGGTGAAAAGAGGAAGTGGATCGAATGTGGCGCAACCGCAAACCAATCAAAAGTGGTCGAATTTGTCGAACTGGTTTAAACCGGTTATACCTCCAAACCTCCGATCTGGATCCTTTCAATTCCCTATTACTGCCATCTAAAATGATTCTTGACCAAGGTCATGGATGGCAACTTCTGCTGACCCAGTTCATTATTATATCAATCAAATGAAGACAAACAATAGGCCTAGCATCAGCCAGCCATGGCCTTGGACACTTTCGAGGGCCAGTAAGGGTGTTTCAGTAAATGGCCACGGCTTATTTCAAGGCCTGATGAGCTGATAATGTGTTTGGGAGGGACAATTACTTATACACTGAAATTGTCAGTTCAATTGCCTTTCTTTCCATTCCAGCTAAGCAGAAGATGGACGCTATGCGTCATCCTCCAACTGGTGGGGGCAAGGCGTTGCCACCACCAACGGAAGCTGAAGAGATCTATTACAGGAACAGGGATGGTGATCCAGCCATTAAGGGAGTTATTAGGGGCATAGACACGTCAAGCAATCAGAATGATGGTAAATTTAAGTCATGTCATTGTCAGAAAATGATTTTGGTTTTTGAACTTTTTAAAGTCAACATTTTTAAAGTCAACATTTATTGACAATGGGTGATATGAATAAAAATCAGTATTTACTAGCTAGTAGTTACTAGAAGTAAAAGTAAATACTTGCAAGCTTTTACTCCAAGTAGAAATGAACACTTGAATTCATATGAATAAACAGCTGCATTTACTTCAAAGTAATTACTTCTGCCCTACTAGTTTTTACTCGTCTGATCCTGGGTTTACTGTACTGAAATTAATACTGCTGATTATTCATATCATCGGCAGTCTTCACTGTTTTTTGGAGTAACTACTGCACGAGTATTAACTAACACTTATCAGTAGTAGCTACATGTAATTACTTGCAGTAATTACTCCTGTTTTATTCATATAGTCACCAGTAAATACTTCAAAAACTGGAGTAAAAGTTATTACTTATTTTTATTCATATCACCCATTGACTGAAAATATTGCCCGTACGTTTCTTGAAACAGCTTAATGTGTGAGGATGTCGTATCTCGCCAAAACATTTTAACAAACTGATATTGATAACAATAAATCATTTTGAAGCTGTTCAATGCCATCAGTCTAAAGCGTGTTTCTGTTCACATTACAGGCCATGTTGATTTTCTGCAAATCTCAGATGGTTCTGCGACATGCTTCCAAGAAGTTGAGGAAAGCACCAGTTTTGGCAGCGATGTCATCGTTTTAAATACCATAGATGTTCCGGTTGTTGATTTAAAGTCTAATATAGAAATGGTAGTTGATGAGAAATCTTTTGACGTTGATGTTGGAAACCCTTGCAACACCCAAAAGTCAACGAAACCCAAGAAAATCTGGAAGGAGCACTTGGATTCCTTGACGTACGATAATTTGATGCAAGAGCAAAGGAACAACAACCTGTATTACTCAATGCATGGTTTTCAGTGCGAAATGTTTAAGATCCAAATTGAAAATGAAAAGCAGAAGTCTGTCAATTTGAAACTAGAGGAAGAGAATCTGAAATTGAAGAGGGAATGTCTCAAACGTAAACTTGCCACATTGTCTGAAATGTGAACAGTTGATCCCCATGTGATTGTCTGGATGTCAAATGAAATCTTTCAAAATGTCAGACAAGTCCCTAATGTATTAAATACTTATAAACTCAGTTTATCGTTCCGTCCCGTCTTTGAAATCTAGTCATAAATGTGAATGTAATCCATCAATTGGCCTACACAATTCATCATTCCGTCCTGTAATTTGAATCAAATCGAAAGAACATTGTACAACAATATCTCAATGTCAAATGTAACATTTGCAGACTGTCTGAATGCTAATGTAGATCTCAGATGGAAGACGTGTCAAATACATAAAGATATTTTTTAATGTTACATTCAAATCTCAACTTTTCTTTTGTCACGATGGATGGACATTTCACCCTTGTCCAAGGTTCACTGGATGCTGATGACCATTAACAGATATGATCAAACACTCATGAAGACACTTCAAGTATGCTCAGTTCCTTCACACAGGGTGGGAATTGTTCAATTTTACTCCAAAGGAATCACCAGCCTTGCAAGACACCTAATATACCTTGGTTTTCTGATCAACCCCTGCAATTATATAGGGCCTGTTCTCTTACTGGGTTAAACCCAGTAAGAGAACAGGTCTTATTTACATGTAATTGCTATTTGAATAAAACATCAGTCACAAATACGACCACCTCTCAAATAGGGCCATTATGCTGCCTCTAATGGCTTCACAATGGTTCATTTTGTTGGATTGATAAAATCCACAATGCCAGGTCACATACTATCACTGGTGAACAGAAATATCCAACATCCAACATCCTTATCATTTTCCTCTTTTGGGTATTGTTTGTTTTCACATTAAGTCACAAAGTGTTGTTCTGCAGTACCGGTACATATTTCCCGCTATTAACTTGCATATAAAGTACACTTAAATGATCAATGCCTATAATTCAGCTGATCATAGAGCAGCAAATATGATATGAGAGAGAATGAAAACAATAAATACAGCCTAAAGGGGAAAGAAAAAAGGTCTCTTAATGTTTCGGGATCGCTTCAATAGTATATCAATGACGAAAAAATGATATTGAACCAGCATCAGAAAATTTAAGATCTATAAACAATATATTTAAATACATGTACAACTACTTCAATCTTTGACAAGCTTCATATTTACAAATTTAAGATCTATAAATAATACATTTATGTATATGTACAACTTATTCATTCTTTGACAAGCTTCATATTTACAAATCATCACAGCAAAGGGATATTAAACTGACTAGACTGTCAAATTGTGATCACTGTTCTTTAAATAATGTATCACAGTAGAAAGTCCCGCCTTTAAAATGGCTGACATCAGCCCCTTAAGAAAAGTACTGTCGCCTAATGCGGTCACGCATGACATCACCCGACACAGTATTGTCCTCAATTCGGAGTAGGTCCTGTGGCGGCTCATCCAATGGATCTTCATCATCATTCCTCTGTAGAGCAATATTGTTCAAAATCACACACCCGACAATGGTCTCGCAGGCAAACTCGGGGCTGACCCGGAGCTCACCATGGAGACAAGCGAACCGACGTTTCAGGATTCCAAATGCTTGCTCAATTCTGGTTCTTGTAACGGAGTGAGCATCATTAAATCTCTGATGCTCCGCCCCAGGGTCCCTGTATGGAGTCATCAAAAACTTAGTCAATCCGTAGCCAGAATCTCCCAGGAGCAAACCATCATGATCACCTGAAAAGTAGTAAAAGAAATTGTAAATGATTCATTTAAGAATGCCATCACAGCAACACATAATGCACTCACAACAGAGCTGGAACAAACAAACACCTAGCTGCCCAACTACAAAAGTCAACAGGGATAAACAAGGACTTGTAAACATGGAGATTGATTGACTACATTCCATATTATCTTGTGACGATGGCACCACAATCTGTCATTGTAAGTCTTCCCTGCTTTTGAAATGTGGATTTCATTTGACGTAACATCAGAATTGATTTCAAAATAGTTTTCAAACTTCGGGGCAATGGCTATTAACTTGGAATCAGCGCCATCAGTGCTCACACTCAATGAAATGAACAGTTAAAAATTGCAAAGTTTATCACTACAAATTGAGATACGGTGTTTACATGTAGGCCCTACAATGCACATGATAAATGCAGATACTGTAAGAAAACAATTCTTCTGTTACTGGTACCTATGAGGAACATCTACTTCAGGCACTGAGGCCATTCATTTTCATCATGTTTCTTTAAGTGCAATATTACAGGCACAATATATACCGTTTTCAAATTCACGACCAATTCCAGATGACCGGAAAATCCTGCTGTCGTGAACACTTCCGGGCCACTTGGCCACAACATCGGTGATCTCCCGATTGAAATCACAAATCATCTGAAAAGGAGGTCAAATAATTAAAATTGGAAACAGGACTCAAAAAATTGGTTGACTGTACAATCCAGACGAACCAAAAACTTGACAGACAGGCGTACATAAACCTCTCGAGCGGAAAACTTCCAATTGACATAGACAATGATTTGTGACGTAGAGTTCAAGAAAGCAAGAGGAAGACCTTATCAGACTCGAGGAGAACAAAACCAGTACCTGAACATTTAAACTATGAAAGCCTTTCCGGCAAACAAACACCTCTTCATACTGTGATGGAGCTTGAATTTTCACCTGTGTGCAGTCCAGTGCCCCCAGGACGTTAGGAAACCCTGGAACATAAAAGTTCAGCATTATATATGACAACTTTACCTCCAATTCGGGCCTATGTTCATTCATAATACAAGACAAGACAGATTATACAGATAGATGTATGGAAAGGTACCGGTACATGTGTTAGCAGTTCTAGCCATGGCCCATCCCATCATGTATTTCATAATTTCAAATGCAGTCCACCCCCCATAATACAAGACAAGACAAATTCTACAGATAGATGTATGGAAAGGTACCGATACATGTGTTAGCAGTTCAAGCCATGGCCCATCCCATCATGTATTTCATAATTTCAAATGCAGTCCCCCCCAGGGCCAAAGGGGTATTTTGGTTTCAGCTACAAATTAATATCACCAAAACATGATGATCAAATCTAACTATGCCTAAGAAAAAGAAGGAACACTCATGGGAACTTAATATGATATAATATATTTCCGAGCCCAGCATGCCTGGGCCTGGAGGCTAGAAAGAGTAGGCCTGGGCCTACAGTTAGTTAGTTAGTTACTTACTTAGTTAGCCTACGCATAGGCCTACCCCATGGCATGATGTACACACACACACATAGGCCTCATAGCCTATGCACTCCACCACATCTAGCCTAGGCCTGCCTACAGAGAGAGACAGCTAGCCTACATGAGCTAGGCTAGGCCTAGGGCTAGGCCTTCTCGGCCTACGTTGGCAAGCCAATGCCAACATCCTGTCAACCTAACCAAAATAATCTAGGTAGGCCTAGACCTAGGCCTATCCTAGTAGGCCTATCTACATGATCTAGGCCTAGGCAGGCCTAGCCTATAGGCCTATCTTTTTTATCATGTTTTGGTTGGAACATACTTAGGCATAATCAACGGTAGGGCCTATGATCGAGCAAGAAGAACACCCCCTAGGCCTACATAGGAGAGTAGGTAGGCCTAGGGGATGTTCTTCTTGCTCGATCATGTCGATAGACCGTGCTATCATCATGATCATGATCATGTTTCATGTGTTTGTTCATGTTCATCCAAGGACGCCATGTTGTTCATCCCGGCACTTCCGATGGGATCATGTGATAAGTCACATGAGCATGATGATTGGGTCAGTGGGTACAGTCGTGCAGTCGTACGTCAGTCAGTCAGTGTTCATCTGTTCATTGTGTTGTGGAGAAGGACGGGTCGATGGCATGGATGGGGCCGGGGGATTTTGAGCACGCACCTGCTATGGCGAAGAATCCTTGTTTCGTCTTCCTTGTCTCCTCGGCCGTCCTCGGAAATTTGATGTAATCGCGGGCAAATTGGCAGATTGCTCGGACCACAGACTTGACAATTCGGCTCAAGGAAGACTTTGAAAGTCCGTCACAGTCGCCAACAGTGATGTAGAAAGATCCAGTGGCAAGGAATCGGAGGGTTGCACACAGTTGGATTATGACGGGGAACGCTCGGCCCCTGTTTGTAGGGCGTTCCACCATCGGCGAGATCAAAGTGACCAAAAACATTGCTGTCTCTGGCCAAAAACGGTAACGCTCTTTAAACTTGGTGGGGGAGTACTCCTCTAGAGGGTTTTGCCTGTCTCTAAAAACCCTGTCAGGGCCCCTTCGTGCAAAATAACGCCGCAAAGCGGCAAGCCGAGGCGGCCTGGCGTCCATTTTATTTGGACTTAAGTATCATCCAGAGCAGACTTAAGATTCTGGGCGCATTCAGAGGGGTTTCAGACTTAAGATTCTTCTTGGTGCAGTTAAGTTAAAACTTAAGCAAAAACTTACAGTTAAGAAGGAAAAACAGACTTAAGAATCTTTTTGAAACCGGGCCC
>NMRB01003066.1:33909-46090 GCA_002633025.1 Notospermus geniculatus
CCCCCCCCCCCCCCGTAACCTGCTTACTTTGTGTATACAGGTGTACCAACCTTTTTGAGTATTGCACTCCTCGACTGTCCGATCGCAATCTTCAAGCAGTAACAGGGCGTCGTAGTGTTCACCAATTTTCCTCACATACGCTTCCCGGAAATAGCTGCTGCTATGAGGCGTGACAACTATTTTCCCGCCATCAACGACAAAAATGGTAATCTTTGCCCTGTATATGTTCGATAGAGCATTGATAACGATGTCGCATATGCTGTTACTATAGTTTCCTCTGTTCACATACGCTTCTAAATCAGCAACAATGTCTGTGTCCATAGTTAGAAACGGACTATACGTATCGAGATTTCTCGGTATTTCGTCTTTTACCTCCGCAAGCACCTCCTTGGTTGGCCTGGTCATTTTCATGCTCTTTCTGAAGGCATTCACGATGCAGTATCCGTCCCCAAATATGGGAACGATACGGAAATCCGAAAGTGGCCTGGAGTACACAAGGTAAAAAGAAAAAGGTGCATGACTGACTAATATGGACATATGTGGCCTGAATTTTTTATTCTTGAAAGGGTCGCTAGAGGGGCCAATGTTGGCCTGCCTTGCAAAACGAAGATTGAGCGACTGGACACCATTCGATTAATACACTCTGGACGAAGAGACCAACATCGTTAATCACTGAAAATACAGCGTACTACATGACTAAGATCATGAAGTGACAGAATGCAGAACAAACATTTTGTTTTCCGTTTCATTCTCAAAAGTGTGCAGCACAATTTTCATGGTTTTGGATTGACTACCCCCTGATTGTAGTCTCGGTAAGCTTAGTGATTCACATATCACGTTGTAGGTCCAGTTTAGAACCTAGTCACTAGTCCGTGGCGGATTTATCTCGCCTGGTCTTCACGTCCGTCGGAAGGGAAAGTACCATTCGGAACGACCTGAGGCGAACTGCTTATCTGTCCACTGGGCGGCGCATTTCACCTCGGACACAAGTCCAAGGCAGCCATATTGTTCATCAACAAACCCACGTGATAGACCGCGGGACTATTTTGTTTGGCAGAATTTTGGCCTGTTAAGATCTTCAACCTTATTTGCTGGATAAGTTGATGCATATTTTATTTAAACGTACCGGTATCTCACCCAATCTGCCAATTATTGATCCAATAACGCAACGTTTCTGTGTCACCTAGTGCGTAGGTGCTGCAGGTGTGATGAGGCGACCGCATCCAAACCCCAGAAACGCATTGAAATCCTTGCGCGTTCAGGATGGCTGCCTTGGAATTGTGTCCGAGGGGAAATGCGAGTGTCTACGGAAATTGCCGAGCAGTTGCCTTCGGAAGTTCCGAAAGGGGAAAGTACCGCAAGCGGTTGGAATGCCTTTTCGCAATTGCGACGAAAATGACAGCAATGAGAAGCAGGAGCAGCTTGAGTTGATCATTGATTTACACCGTCAGCATGATCAGTGCCAATATCCCTTCGAGAACATGTTGTTACCGACGACATGTTGTTACAACGCATTCTTGCTACGCACTTAATAATAACGCATTATCAGTTGGACTACTGCTCAACTGTTCACACAGACAATCTCAACCAGCCAGGTACCCCTTTTACACCTGGTTGGGGGAGGAAGTGACGCAAAGTGACTTACTCAAGGTCGGTAGCAGCAAGCGGGGTTTTTCTTGGTCAGGATTAGTGGGAATCGAGCCCGTCTCACGCCGCTCCTAAAGAGATGCGCGTACTATGACCACTACAGGTGTAACGTACCGCAGTGTTTCCGTTTCCCACTGTTTCCATATATTTTACAGGTTATAATGTGAAGGAAGTAAAGAGTTCTCTGTGTTCCACTGTCTTTCCGGCTATCTTTTGTGTGAAAACGCTGAGATATAGGAAACATCTGTAAACCGGTGGTCAATTTCTCGGTAAATATAAATCGTAAGAATGCGCCAAACAGAATCTAATCCCTCAGTCTTCCTGATGTCCCCATCCTCTCAAAACATGCAGATCATTCAGACACATCTAGTGATAGCCGAGTGAAATGACCCAAGTATCGGGATGGATGTCCCCCAGTATTGTTTGTCACACAGGATTAAGGATCTTGGTCTCTTGAGTCCAATTCAGTGGTGCCGCCTATTCTGTAAATGTATTGTTGGAGGACATCGTATATAGGGGCGTGAAATTCTAATACATGTATACCTGTACCTACACCAAAAGGGCACCGATTTTTCGAGCGATTTTCTGGGCGATCGGCCTTGCGACCACAGAAGCGACTGAACATATTTTCAGTTTTCGTTTGTGACAAATGCTTCCTTGGAAGATCAGTGACGTCGTGGATGACATCACTGATCGACCTCAAAGGTATCGCAGGCGACGTAGTTGTCGCATCTGTAGTCGCCCCCATTTTAGTCGCAGGTGTGCGCCGCCCTTTAAGGTCGGGGTCTACTTGTGCGTATTACGCTGCGTGATGCGTCAAATCTTTTGTTATTTTCCGCCGTTCCGCTTCGTAACAAAAGATTTGACGCATCACGCAGCGCGAAACGCACAAGTGCATGTACCCCGACCTTTAAAGCCCAGCGCATATGTCCGACAAACTCAATGCGTTAGGGGCGTTTTTAAAGTGGACTGACCCAACGCTGTCGACTGGTCATTCAGCCAGGTCAATCGATCTTAACATGCTTAACAGTCACCGCTAACGCATCGAGTTTTGTTGCAAATGTGCGCTTGGCTTTAGCCGTGTTTACCTGACATCCGTTATCCGTTATATGAACGATGTTTAAAGCCTCACTGTATTGAATTCAGAAATTGCTTATGTCCTCCGACGTTAGTGTAGTGTAAAATGTACTATGCTCTACCTGAATACATTAGGGTTCTGCCTGCAGTTTTTTCAATGTGTGCTGAAAACTAGGTCTTGATTCTTTGAAGTAGGTATCAGGCAAGCATTTTGGGGACCATCACGAGGCTATGTGACCTCTACCTGCACAGTCCTAACACATTGAAAATGTCAATACTGTGAGGCTTTAAGTTATCCGTTTTTCATCTCGATTGCTATACATGGGCCAATGCTTTGATGGATAACGTCGTATCGCATAACAAATAACGGATGTCAGGTAAACACGGCTTAAAGCTGCATTTAGCTGACACGCGGAATGCGGAACGCGGAAAATGCAATGCATTTTCCCATACAACATATCGCTTCCGCCGGGGATTCCGCGCCCCTATACCGCATTCCGGATGTCTGGTAAACGCAGCTTAAGCAAGGTTCATTGGCACACGGAATTGGTCCGGTTCAGGTCCGTAAAAAATCTATCAAATGGACTTCAGCGTTGTCGTATCCGGAAAACAAGGGACAAACGGACTAGAAACGGATCGGATCCGTGTGTCAATGATGAACCTTGCTTTAGTCCTTTACACCTAAACTGCCGACCGACATGTGACATGGTTTGATCCAATGACATTTGAGAATACGGGGTGGTTGTGTACATGTAATAGAAATGTTCAGATAAAGAATGCGAAAAAATTGAAACAAATGACAGAATCCCCTGTGAAGTCTTTCCAGCAGTATATTGTGTGGGAACAGTGGTGTGGGACCATGTCTGTCCGTAACGCAAATGTAATCGTGGAGAATGTCGCTTGGAATCAAATCACGGTGGTATTTCGTAGTGGAGTAAGCATTTTGTTAAGGATTTATTTGCCGCCAACCACGCCATCCGATCAGAGAAATGAACAATAACCAGTCGTAATAAATTGCATGTTAATTATAATTATAAACTGAACAAATCTATATTGTTATTTAACAAACACAATGCTGTTACAGTGTCAGTCACAAGTTTCGCAAATCTGACATGTCTGACGAAACACGAAGTACGGAAATACGAAAGTCAACTTCATTTCCAGGCCTAATGTATTTCTGGAGATGGTTGGTACCACAAATATCCCTGGTACCATATCATGTAAGACCGAGAGAGTTGTGATGCATCCTGAAGTTTTAAATTTCCACTTCGTATTCACGGAGTGGAAACGAAAAATAAATTTCAAAGTTGAATAAACCGTATTGACTGTGAGCTCGATCGGTTTAGCGTCATACCTTGCATACCGACGCTAAACTCGCTCTTGCAGCAGGCAATGTTAACTTTGTGGTGGTAGTAACCATCTCCCGAAATACATTACGTCATGGAAATGAAGTCCAATTTCGCATTTCGTGTTTCATCAGATCTGCGAAACCGCACTGATGAGATTTTGCGTGAACGAACGCATGTACAGTTACAAACAAAATCGAAAGTAGATGTGACATCATGATGGGTGCAATCTCAGTAAAGCCCAGGCCAACTGCTGCACCGATGCTTTTAATACTGAACAGAACAAACATCAAGGCACTACTGCTGTATGCATCGGGTGCAAGCCAGTATCTCGGCAAAAGATACAAAATAAGATTTATTCGTAACGGAGTGTCGGCAAGTCCGACGAGCGTGAACTAGGCTTCAGTTGGCGGCGCCCAACAGTGGCACCGCCAAACAGGGCCGACCGCACAGAAAGTCCGATAGTGCTTTCGGTGCCTATCGACGGCTTAGTTAATAGGAAAATGCGTTATAACTATCTGCCGATAGGCGCCTGTACCACTATCGGACTTTCTGTGCGGTCGGCCCAGGCCTTTAGTTTATGATGTTCTGGAGGTACATTTACATGTACTTCGAAGGGAGTTTGCACTTCAAAAGACCACCGTAGCCCAGTGCGGCGCTGGCGTTTTTAGACAGGCAGTTCAGCTTTAACGCTGTGGGACGGTGTACACTGATGGCATCAGTCTGTAAACATACAAACGAGGTTGCTGAAGGTTATGGCATGATAGTCGTTGCAATACTGTACTACAAACTATTTTTGTTCCAAAAATATATTCATTCATGAATGGTAAATATTCATTCATGATGGTAAATATTCATTCATGAATGAAGTTCATGAAAAAAATTACTTATTCATGAAAAAAATATTTTTTTGTTGATGAAAAAATTATTTATTCATGAAAAAAATATTTATTCATGAAAAATATTTGTTATGAAAAAAATATTTGTTCATGAAAAAAATATTTATTCATGAAAAAATATTTCTTCATGAAAAAATATTTATTCATGAACAAATATTTATTCATGAAAAAATATTTGTTCATGAAAAAAATATTTAGTCATGAAAAAAAATCCTTGAATAAATATTTGTTCATGAACAATTATTTTTTTCATGAACAAATATTTTTTCATGATTGAATATTTTTTTCATGAACAAATATTCTTTTCATGAATAACTATTTTTTTCATGAACAAATCATTCATGAATGAATATTTCCAATTCATGAATGAATGAATGAATAAATTTTTGGAACAAAATTTTTTTGTAGTATTGAATATTGCAACGTTTGGCTTCCCATAGAAGGTGAAAGGCTACGTCAGCCGCCAGGAGATACTAGTAATTAGAAAACCCAATGCATACAGTGGCGCTTTTAAAGGCATAATTAACCGCAGAATACTGTAAAGGCACTCAACTAACGCACAAGTTACCTTTCCTGTATAGCCATATGCCGCGGTGAAAGAGGAGGGGATGGAGAGCGAGGTGATCCCGAGTCACTCGATGACATCCTATTCAATGACACAGTCAGATTAGATTTTGATGATAACTTGTGATCAACAATGTACATGATGATTGTAGGGTCTGATGCAATGGACAATGTTGAGACTTTACACAAGACCAAGACCAAGAAGAAACTGATAAAAGGTTTTGTTGATAATTTGCAAAATGAATGCTCGAAATTGCGGTGTCGCATTGCACCTCCGATTTGCGATAGCTGAATCAAGTCCTTATCGCAAAACTGCGATCCGACGATGTGGTTTTCTTGGCCCAATCGTTGCGCTATTTCTTGGCCCAATCGTCGCGCTATTTCTAGTGCGCAGATCGAACCAAACACACCTCCTGGTGTAATTTGTGTCCGTTTCAAGTCATAAAACGATGTCGACTAATCGTCGCGCCACCTCTGGTCTGTAGATCGAACTGAGCTCATGTATCGTAGTAATGACTACAATGTGTTGTATGAAAACAGTTTCTATGAAAATAACTTAGTCTTTTTAAAAGAAACTAAGTTTCAATTGAAAGAAACTAAGTTATGTCGAAAAAGGATACCGATAGGTTATTCTTAAAAAAACCTAGTTAACTATCGATAAAAACTAGGCCCTAAGTTTTTCAGTAAAAAACTTAGTTTTTTGAATTTTTACTGGACAAACGGCTTGCCATATGCTTGGGGTCCCCACCCCATTTTTTATAAACATCATCATGATCATCATCACAGACATAGGCCTAGGCCAAGGCTAGGCCTACACCATCACTGCCATGCCACTACAGGGACTTGAGGCATGCATTGCAGGGGTGGTGGAGTGTTACAGAGGTTCAATAACACACCCCAAGTAGGCCTAGGCCTAAAGCCCGGTATAGGGCCTACTAAGGGACCTCATACATTAGTACCGGGGCTTTACTCAGGGGTGTGTTATTGAACCTCTGTAACACACCCACCACACCTGCATTGCATGCATGTCTCAAGTCACTCAACTGTGCACCATGCCCCGCCTAGGCCTACAGGGCCTTCGACGCTAGGCCCCTGGGCCTAGGCCTACTTCATTGCTACAATACAGTAGGTAGGCCTACCGGTACCGGTAGCCTAGGCGGTGCCTGTGCCTGCCTGAGTGAGCCCACACCAGCAGTCACAGCACCATGGCATGCATGGACACTGGCTAGCCAAGGCCATAGGCCTATCATATATGTAGGCCATGACTAGGCCTATGGGGTATGACAGCCTAGCCACTAGGCACTATAGGCCTATAGGCCTAGGCCCGGGCCCTATATGATAGGCGGCCTAGGCCTAATGCTAGGCGTAGGCCTAGGGCAGGCCTATTAGGCATAGGCCTAGGCCTAGGCCTATTCATGATTTAGCATCACACAAAAAACACTGCATTTTTCATAGGCCTAGACCGAAAGAATTGGATAGCTACGGCCATCATAAGCTATTCACATTAATTCAGCTGTGAGGCCGTGGTCAAGTGAATGGCCGACTGTGTGACTGTGTGAGAGCAGTGCCAGTGACGAGAGGGGCAATGCACATGAGGCATGTGAGGCAATGCAAGCCAGGGGAGAGCACGTGGCCAGACTGGTGCGCGATTGGGCATGGGACCGGGGCGGGCACCAGGAGGATGTCTCGCGCGCATCGGCCGATTGCGTCTTACCATGACGGTGATGCAGATAGTATAGTGTTGCGCGAGACTATATTGAATTGCCGGGCTAGTACGGTACGTAATGAACGGTCCCTTGCCGGAAGCATTGATCCTCGACCCGCTCCTGTATTCTGTACTTACTATTCTGTACTTACTACAAAAGCAGCGGCAAAATGTGCAAATAGGAACAAGGTCCGTTGCGTTGATTGCGTTGCGTTGCGTTTTATCCAGTAAGCCGTTCTGATTCCCATGTCAAACCAACAGATCAATCATAAAAGAAAATGGCAATGATCATTTTCATTTTCATGTCATGGTCTGAACACAGGACACCAAGCAGAAAAGCCTATTCATACTGCCATGAATGAATTTAATCCCGACAACTCTTATGGGGCCTCAAATGCATATTATAATGATCTGTAATGAGCTTTCACCAAAATTGGGTCACAACCAGTTAACTATGTACTCACTGTATATCTGTCTTACCTGATTACCTGTTACATCCTTATATTGAGTTCAGAACTGGTTCTTACCGAATTCCTGTTAATAATCGTCGTTTAGATCTCCCAAGTAATAAAGAAGATGTAACTATTGCAATACGAATGAACTAGGTGATGAATTTCACTTTCTTTTCCGATGTCCTATGTTGACAGAACTTAGAAATAGGCATATCCCACATTTTTACTAATAAGAAACCCAAACACTCGTAAAATGCAAGACCTATTGCAAAACGAAGCACTCATCTTTGAAGTTGCTAGGCATGTTTTTGAGAGCTTTAATTTGTTGAAGGAAATGTAGGAGATTGAATCCTCCCACTTTACTTCTGGAAGTTATTTTTTCGCTATCTTTTGAGTAGCGTGCTGTTTCTTGTTATGATTTGTTTTGCTGCCAAATGTACTTCTGATTTGTGTACCTCTTCATGTACCAATTTGATTGGTGAGAGTGTAATAAAAGTTATTAGTAATTACTCATTAGTCGTTTTTGCGCCTCTGACAATGTGTGCCAATTTAGAAATGACCGAAGAGTCAATGTTTGCAGCGCAACTGTCGCAAGGCTTAATAACTACTGTGTAGTAGTGTGACCTCTCGCCGGGATTTTCGTACACACGGGTTTGACACGGCTCTGTAAAAACACGGGTATTTTTATGTAGTGTAAACCACTGCTATTATGAGCCCAATAATCCCTATTACAGGGTATGGTATTTCATTCAATGAAATGGTCCATGGACCATGTGCTCACCGGGTTGGACATAATAGTCTAATGACAGAGGGAGGTACATATCAGTGTTGGGAGCAATCTCGGTCAACTCACTCCCAGGTAGGATTTTGATGATTTTTGGGTTATGCCACCTGGCGCCATATTGTATGTTCGATCAGGCCGGAACTTCACATGCACATAAACGTCATCTGCAGGGGACCACATAGCACATTTGAGTGCTTTGGGTCAAGTCGTTCCTGAGTTACAGCACTTTGATGATTTTCGGGTTACGCCACCTGGCGGCCACATTGGATGTCCGATCGGGCCGAAACTTCACATGGTCATAAAGGTCATCTGCAGGGGCCCACATAGCACATTAGAGCGCTTTGGGTTAAGGCGTTCCTGAGTTACAGCACTTTGATGATTTTTGGGTTACGCCACCTGGTGGCCATGTTTGAAGTCAAATCAGGCTGAAATTTGACGTGCATGTAAAGGTCATCTAGATGGAGGTAAATATCAAATTTGAGCCCTCTGCGTCAAGCCGTTCCTGAGTAATAGCACTTACTTGATTTTCAGGTTACGCCACCTGGCGGCCATACTGGATGTCCAATCGGGCCGAAACTTGGTATTTTTAAAGGTACCCCTCCAATGCATGTTTATGCAAAATATGAAGTCGCTCGGTGAAATAATAACAAACTGTGAGAGGTTCGTCACTTTTGTCGAACTTTGACCTCTGTGACCTTGAAAAGTAGGTCAAATCAAAAACTCGTTATATATGTCATGTATCCTCATTAGATACACCTATGATAAAAATTTGGAGATGATCCAGTCATTAGTTCAGGAGTTATTGCACTTTTTGTGTTTTTGGTTTTGGCCACCTGGTGGCCAAGCCAACAATCGAATCGGACCGAAACTTGGTGTCATGGGTCATGTGACCTAGGGCTATGTATGTACCAAGTTTCAGATCCATAGCCCCAGCGGTTACGAAACGTGCCCTGCTAACGGAACACGACGACGACGACGGACGCCGCCGGACGACGGACGCTTCACCATCGTAATAGCTCACCCCGGTGAGCTAAAAATGGAGTGCGGGCACTGGCCCAGTTGTGGCCTGACACCATGCCTCTAGCCGTGGTTAGACTAAATAAAATCCCCGGGTTTTTTGCGGCCACACCTTTGAATTGCCGGGGTTCAAGAAACCCGTGTCTGAAAAACGCGGGTTTTTGAGACACGGCAAGTTCGACGTGCTTTTAGAAATCCCCGTATGTTCGTTAGTTCTTCGCACGGCGACAGATGGCGCAGCCATTAAGTGACGTCGTTTTTGCGCCTCTGACAATGTGTGCCAATTTAGAAATGACCGAAGAGTCAATCGAGAGGTTAAGAGATCATCTCGTTAACGCTAACGCTAACGTTAACGCTACTTTTTGTATGCATGTGTTGTACAAAAAATAGCGTTAACGTCAGCGTTAGCGTAAACGGGATGGTCTCTTAACCTCTCGAATGTTTGCAGCGCAACTGTCGCCGGGCTTATTAACTACAGTGTAGTAGTGTGACCTCTCGCCGGGATTTTCGTACATCATACGGGTTTGGCACGGGCCTGCAAAAACACGGGAATTTTTATGTAGTGTAAACCACGGCTATTATGAGCCCAATAATCCCTATTACAGGTATGGTATTTCATTCAAAAATGGAGTGCGGGCACTGGCCCAGTTGTGGCCTAACACCATAGCTCATCAGAAAAAAACACCAAAAATCAAACTTGTTATTATGTAATATTTTTGTGATTTTGGTTGCAGATGTGATAGAGTGGAACTTTCTAAGAATTTTGGGCTTTTGTTTCATCAAAATATGTTGAGTGGTTGCCGAGATATTTGAGATTATCAAAATTTTGAAAATTCGAGATTTTCGTGTTTTGTAGGAAATTTTGGTGACATTAGGTAAAGCTAACCTCAGAATATGGATTAACAAAATTTGGGAACTTTTCCCCTTGACTGGGCAGAAATATTGCGTATTTTTCAAAGTATCAAAATGTTGATATTTTGAAAAACGTGCTTAACTTCTAACCAGTTTCGGCTAAACGTTCCAAAACTTCATACTTCTTGGTTTTTAGGTGAGCTCTTTCTACTGATATCAAAAGTTTGTAAAAAATTGAAAAATCGCAAATTATCGAAATTTTGATAATCTCAAATATCTCAGCAACCACTCAACAGATTTTGATGAAACAAAGTTCATGATCCTTAGAAGGTTCCACTCTATCAAAACTGCAACAAAAGTCACAAAAAAATTACATAATATAAATTACATAATATAAATGTTGATTTTGATGATTTTTTTCTGATGAGCTATTACGAAATTACGATATTTCCAAATTTCCAAAATTTTGATGCAGAAATATGACCAATAAGATGTACTTTTATATGGAACAAACCGTGTTAAAATCGGCCCAGTAGTATTTGAAATATTGAAAGTATCACCTGTAGATAAACTAATGTCCATGACTGTACATTTTGTACTAGGTTCATTTTGTCCGGGTACCTTTTGTCCAGTACCAATTGTCCATGTACATGTTGTCCTACATGTAGAACCTTCAAGATCAAGGTCAAGATCAAGGATATCAAGATGAAGGTCAATGTCAATTACAGGATGAGTCATTGGCATAACATAAGTTCTATGGACTTCATCGTAATCCATCAGTCAATGTACCCTGATCTCTGTCAATGTATCCTGATCTCCATCAATGTATCAGGGGCCTGTTTCATAAAGTGACTTTAAGCTAATGGTACCTTTAACCAAATGGAAAATGCATTGAAGTTAATGGTACCATTAGCTTAAAGTCACTTTATGAAACAGACCCCAGATCTCCATCAACGTATCTTGATCTTTATCAATGTACTATTCAGTACCGGTGTCATAGAACATAATGTCCCCACCATTTGATGTCCCACCGGGCATCTTATATCGGATTTTTCCTGTGATGAGATGCCCTCGGGGGCATCTCATTTTACTAAGTCATGATATGAAATGCCTCCCGGGGCAACTGGTCACGGACAGATTTTTAAATTCTGTTGATAGGAAATGCCCCTATGCCATATTTCAAGCGTATGATAATAATTGGCCTGTGCATTGTGCACGTTAAGCTTTCGTCGCTTTTCACCGTACGAAAAGTGTGGTCGGCCAGTTCGCCTCGTTGGCGCAGTTGGCTAATGCACTTGTTTCTTCTCTTTCAGACTCCAGGTACCTAGTGGATCGAATCTGCGTTGGGGTGTTGTATTTATTCCTGTTGTTTGTGTATAGCATTGCATACTTACTAAAAAGTACCTTCCTAAAATGATTTCAGTGTGATATACATTATCTGCCCATCATTTTGAAATATGCAACAATTAAAATGACGATTGTTTTCTTTTTTATACAGTATTCATTTCTTGTTCCTCCCCCGCGAGCAATTATCGGGTGATTAAGGGGTCCCAGGGGCAACTGGTCACAGGAAGGTTTTTAAATTCCATTGAAAGGAAATGCCGCCTTTCCTTCTATGAGTCCATTAAAAAACAACATTTATTATCACTACAGTAGTATTTTAGTTCAAATTGATATTACAGGGTGATCCAAAAAGGCGCTCTAGTTGTATTTCCTCTCAAATTTGTGTTTTACAACATTTTGCCATATTTTTCAGGTGGGGTCGAGAGGAGACCTGGGCAATTCTTGTGATACCATCATTGAATGTAATTGTGGGGGTGATTACGGAGCAGCGCCCC
>NMRB01003066.1:65064-78358 GCA_002633025.1 Notospermus geniculatus
CCTAAAATATTTCTGGAGATGGTACAGGTTGGTACCACAAACATCCATGCTGCCAATGCATCTTTTAGCATATCATGTAAGACCAAGGGAGTTACTTTTCCCACTTCGTATCTACGAAGTGGAAACGAAAGATAAGTTTCAAATTTTAAAGCCCCACAGTATTGAATTTTACGATATTTTCAAAAAGTTAGGAGAGTGCACACAGAGGTCCCATAGCCTGGTGAAGGTCCCCAAAATGATTGCCTGATACGCACTTCACAGAATCAAGGCCTTAGGTTTTCAGCACGCATTGGAAAAAACTGCAGGGAGAGCTCTAATGTATTCTGACAGAGCGCAGTACATTTTACACTACGCTGACGTCATGACGTCGTGCAAGAATCGCGGCGATGATTTGCGTTTTTCACATTCAATACAGTGGGGCTTTAATATACACTGTAACTCTATCAGTCTAACGTCATACCCTAAAAGACGATCAAACAATTCCAAAACTGATATCGCCTAGTCTGCGGTGGATGGCGAGAAGATCGATTGTGAGTATATCGCTTGCAATATCACCTGGTTGCTGTTGGCTATTGTCATTCAAGTAATTTCATCATGGACGATTTCAAAAGATTGATACTTCTTTCATAATAGATGTATCACAACCTACAAAGAAACGTAAACAAACTGAATGTGTCTGCATGTAAACCCGAACAGCTAGAAGAGAGAATTCTAAGAAAATTCAACACTGCACCACTAAGAACCTCCAAAGAGCCCTGGTAGCCAAGTGGTTATCATGTCCGCTCAGCAAGCGGCAGGTCCCGGGTTCAAATCCAGCCCGGGCCATATGGGATTTCATTCCCGGCTCTTCACGTCCGTTGCATGGGACAGTAAGCCATGGTGCCTTGTACCTTGTTTCTTCGCAAGGGCAAGTAAAAGACTCCATCCAGGTGCGGAATGCAGGTAGCTGAGATGGCGTCGTCCGTACTTACAGGGCCAATGCTATGGCGCCGGCCCTGACGGAAAAATCAAATACAAATACAAAACCTGCAAAATTATGATTTCAAGCACCACCTATTATTTCACTCAGTGGCCATTTGAGGTCAATCCTTATTTCACACCTCCTCTACCGCAATAGAAATCAATACACTATGGTGATCAATCACTTTTTTACTCCACCAGACAAGAGCAAATAGCTTGTGTCAACACGGTTTGGTGTTCAGGGTGTAGAAACAACAAAAGCTTCATCAAGGGTCAATCACCCTATGGGCAGACAACTTCATTTAATCAATACCCTAAAAGATAAAACAAACAATTCTGCTATGATCACAACGGTGTCTGGGGTGAAGTGGTACAATTCTAGCCCAGTAGTTAGCGGAATTCAGTGCGGGAAGGAACGGACATGACGGACAGGATGGATGTCGTTCTGGAGCTGCAGGTTCGTTAGCTAATGTTACTTCGGTATGGCCAGGTGCGATTCCTGGGCCAATTTCATCAATGTCAATGAATGGCAGTAGGCCTAATGTTACGCACACATCTTGTGCGGCGGAAACGATCTCAAATGAATGTGGAGGACCGGAGATGCGGCAAGGGAGTTTGCCCGCCCGGATGCCCGGAGCCGTCGTTTGGAGTGGCTACGCGGGACCAGGACAGTCATGTGTAATGACTGGTGATTTCACAATGGGCTGTCAGGCCTCACCAAATCAGCGGCCTATGGTACAGTTTGAAGGAATGTCTGGAGTTAGGCCTAATCAAGGTGCGCTTGGGCATGTCCCGTCGTTTACGAACGTCGTTGAAACAAGTATGAATTTTGGAGGGCAGAGTAACTTGCAACGTCGAGACCCATGTTTGCACGAACGTTTCGTTTCGTACCAGTCGCCGGCAGTAGGGATGCAGGGAGCCGGAGCAGGAGTAGGAGCTATGCCATACGTATCAAATCAGTTGCAACCGCAGATGTCGCATGGAATGAGTTTTCCACAAGTCTCAAATTGGATGCCTACCAATCAGGTGGACATTAGGCCTAATGCAGGACATTTGGTTAATTCTTGACCCTCAGATATAGCCCTTTCAGAAAATATATAGTTTACCCTTGGCACTTTCGTGCACACGGGTTGATATCCAGCTCCCGGACTAGAACGTCGTTGAAACAAGTATGAATTTTGGAGGGCAGAGTAACTTGCAACGTCGAGACCCATGTTTGCACGAACGTTTCGTTTCGTACCAGTCGCCGGCAGTAGGGATGCAGGGAGCAGGAATAGGAGCTATGCCATACGTATCAAATCAGTTGCAACCGCAGATCTCGCATGGTATGAGTTTTCCGCAGTCGCAGATGTCGCATGGAATGAGTTTTCCACAAGTCTCAAATTGGATGCCTACCAATCAGGTGGACATTACGCCTAATGCAGGACATTTGGTTAATGGTGTGGCGCCGCCGTCGTCGACGTTTGTGCCAAGTTACAGTGGAGTTTGTGGAAACATGATGGGAAATGGAAACTCAGATCGTGGAGTTTGTATGAGCAGTGGAGGAGACGGAGCCATGGTCATGGAGCCAAATCGTGACATGGGTTGCGCAAATCGGTTCGTGGATCAGATGCAGAAAATGATCGAAACGTTATCGTTGCCTAAATCGAGATTGGTGTCGATGCTGGTTCAAAGTCAAAGAATCAGTCGTCGCAGAATCCGGCAGTGAGAAGTCAAGCAGCTCAGGGCAGACATGGCAGAAGAGGAACAAGTTTTCACGTGTCGGCAGGGGATCCAAAGGAGGAATCTCCAGGAACGGTGAAGTGCTACCACTGCAAGGGACCACATTTTCTCGTGGACTATGATGAGTTTCTGAAGTTGTCGGATGAGAAAAGGTTTCAGTTTGTGAAGTCGGAGAGGCTTTGTTTTAATTGCCTGAGTACGCGAAGCCACAATGGTAAATATTGCAAGAAGTATGCTACCTGTGGAGTGGATGGTTGTCATGGTAAACATTCCAAGTTGTTACATCATGCACTGGTGTTGAAATCTGAGGAGAAAGATGAGCGGAAACCAGAAGAGCAGAAGCGTGCTAAAACTCAAAAGAATGGTGAAGCTGAAGACAAAGTCAAGGGGAAGAACTGCGCATGTGATTCAGAGAACAGGGAAGACTCACACGTTGCTCTTAGTTGAAATCTGAGGAGAAAGATGAGCGGAAACCAGAAGAGCAGAAGCATGCTGAAACTCAAAAGAATGGTGAAGCTGAAGACAAAGTCAAGGGGAAGAACTGCGCATGTGCTTCAGAGAACAGGGAAGACTCACACGTTGCTCTTCCGATAGTAGCAGTAAACGTTAGAGGAAAGGATCAAGAATCTTTCATAAGGACTCTGGCGCTTCTTGACTCCGGGAGCAACAGATCATTTTGCTCGCAGTCTTTGGTGAAGCAGCTGGGTCTCCAAGGAAGAAATCTCAACATGTCGTTGGAAACGCTGCATGATGGAAAGGAAATGGACGTGATGGAAGTCAGCTTAGAGGTGACAGGAAACCAAGGGAAAAAAGCAAAGCGAAAAATCATCGGCTTGCCGAAAGTGTATGCTTTGGATCGATTTCCAGATCTAGATGGTTGCTATGGAGCTGACATAAGTCGTTGGGAGAATCTGAGGGATTTAGCGATACCCTCCAAGGATGGCTCAAAGGTTACGCTGCTGATCGGACAAGATGTTCCGGAGGCACTGGTACCGTTGGAAGTACGCAGAGGAAATGATGGTGAACCGTATGCGACAAGAACCAAGTTAGGTTGGGCTTTAAATGGATCACTAGGCGATGATGTCAAGGGTGGCAAAGCCATCAGCAACTTCGTCTACAGACGAGAGATTTCTTTAGAAGAAAAGGTAGAGAAAATGTGGCAGATTGAAAACGGATGTACAACTGGAGGAGATGGGATGTCTCTGAATGACAAGAAAGTATTGAAGTTCTGGAACGAATCTGCGGAGCTGGTGAATGGTCACTATCAACTGGGAATACCATTCAAGACGGATGATCTAAATCTACCAGACAACAAGGCTTTAGCCGAGAAAAGGCTAAAAGACCTCGGGAGGCGACTGGAGAAGGATCCGGATTTGCACGGGAAGTATTCGGCTGCTGTGAAGGAGCTTTTGGATAGGAACTTTGCGGAAAGGGTTCCAGATGAGGAATTGGATGCAGCACCAGGCAGGACTTGGTATCTTCCGCACCATAACGTGGTGAATGTTCACAAGCCAGACAAGTTTAGAATGGTTTTTGACTGTGCAGCAGAGTACGCTGATACGTCATTGAACAAGAACGTTTTACAAGGACCCGATTTGACGAACAGGTTGCTCGGCGTTCTACTTCGCTTTAGACATGAGAGGGTTGCCATCATGGGAGACATCGAGCAGATGTTCAATCAAGTTCGTGTCACACCCAAGGACCGAGACGTTCTGCGTTTCTTTTGGTGGCCGGAGGGTGATATGAGTCGTGAACCGGAAACCTACCGTATGGCTGTCAATCTGTTTGGAGGGGTAAGGAGCCCGAGTGCCGCTAATTTCGCACTCAGGAAAACAGCGGAGGATAAACGAGACAAATATGATGAGGACACTGTCGCTGCTGTCGGTCGAGATTTCTATGTAGATGATTACGTCAGGTCACTGGTTGATGATACGGCTGCCATCCGTCGAGTTCATGAGATAAGCAGTCTAATGGAAAAGGGAGGATTCCGCTTGACTAAGTGGATGTCAAATAGCAAGGAAGTACTGGAGAAGATTCCTGAGGGGGAAAGAGCCAAGACGATCAGAAGTTTGGATCTGACCCAGTCAGCTTTGCCGTCGGAGAAAGCTTTGGGTGTAGTATGGAATCCGGAGACAGACACGCTTGGAATCAGACTGGCTTTGAAGACAAATAAGGACTGCACAAGGAGAGCTCTGCTCAGCACAACATGTTCGGTGTATGACCCTTATGGATTCGTCGCTCCAGTGGTGTTAAGGGCCAACATGTTATTCCAAGAGGAATGCAGACTCGGGAAGAGCTGGGACGATCGTCTGGAGCCCGAAAATCTTAGACTATGGCAGACTTGGTTAGCTGAGTTACCAGTGCTGGAGAACTTCGTGTTTGAACGGTGTTTGAAGCCCCAAGAATTTGGAGAAGTCGTGAGAAGAGAGCTGCACCACTTCAGTGATGCTTCGAAGAGCGCGTATGGTACAGTTTCCTACATGAGGCAGACGGATGACCAAGGAAGAGTACACTGTTCCTTCCTACTGGGCAGGTCGAGACTGGCGCCCATTAAAGCTGTGACCATCCCAAGATTGGAGTTATGTGGAGCTGTGATGGCAGTTCAGGTTGACGCCACGCTGAAAAGAGAGCTGCAGTTGGAGATTGCTGAGTCAATCTTTTGGACGGACAGCATGATTGTGCTGGGTTACATCAAGAATGCTGAGAAAAGATTCAAGACGTTTGTGGCGAACAGGGTGTCGACCATTCTGGATGGGTCTGACCCAAGTCAGTGGAGGCACATCCCAACGAAGTTGAACCCTGCGGATGATGCATCAAGAGGCCTCACAACCTCAGAGATAATGCAGAGATCGAGATGGAAAGAGGGACCAGATTTCCTGTCTGAGGACGAGTCGGTGTGGCCAGAGCGCATTGAGTCATTGCAGTTGGCTGAAGAAGATGAAGAAATAGTGAAGGGACCAAAGAGAGTGAAATCCTACGCTGTAGTAGGTGACAACCAGGAGCCAAATCTGGTGAAGGAGGCACAGGGCTGTCTGAATAGATTTGTGGAGCACTATTCGTGTTTTCACCGCTTGAAAAGGGGAGTAGCGTGGCTACTGAGGTTCAGGAAATGGCTGCTGAATCACAGATCAGCTGAGGGATTGAAGGATCACCTCACGTCAGCAGATCTAAAGGAAGCTGAGAAAGCACTAGTGACGTACATTCAGAGGAGTCATTATGCAGATGAAGTGAAGACACTAGCTGAGACGGGCAAAGTCTCGAAGAAGAGTCGAATTTATGATCTTGAACCTGTGCTGGATCAGGACGGAATAGTTCGTGTAGGTGGTAGGCTGAGAGGAGCACCTATCTCGGAAGAATACAAGCATCAGGCGATCTTACCTCGAGAAGCACATGTCACAAGGCTGGTAGTGAAAGAATGTCATGAGTATGTAGGTCACTCTGGTAGGAACTACGTAGCAACGCAACTACGGCAGAAGTTTTGGGTACCAAGGCTGAGAAGTTTAGTGGACAACGTGGTCCGTGAATGCCTCGTCTGCAAGAGGCTGAAAGGCATGCCGAGGACACAGAAGATGGCAGATTTACCAGTGGAGAGAGTTACGCCAAACAGACCTCCGTTTACAGCCGTTGGGATAGACTGTTTCGGACCATTTCAGGTCAAAAGGGGCCGGAACGTGATCGAGAAACGCTATGGCTGCGTCTTTACTTGCTTAGCTATGAGAGCAGTACACATTGAGAAGTTGAACACGATGGATGCGGACAGCTTTATCAATGCTATGATGCGCTTCACATCCAGGAGAGGATTTCCTGAGAAGGTCAGATCTGACAATGGTTCAAACTTCGTAGGTGCGGAGCGTGAATTGCACAAGTCAATGATGGAGAGCAAGAAAGTCAGAGGCTACATGTTGCGTCATGAGATTGAATGGACCTTCAACCCGCCAGCAGCGTCCCACATGGGTGGTGTTTGGGAGCGCATGATTAGAAGTATTAGGAAATGTCTGACATCGGTAGTTGGCGCACAAGTATTGGACGACGAAAGGCTGGACACGCTTTTCTGTGAAGTTGAGTCAGTCATAAATGGACGACCGTTGACAGCATCGTCAGAAGATCATCAAGATCTACAGCCCCTGACACCGAATCACTTGTTGCTATTGAGGGAGGGACAAACGGATCCACCCGGTTTGTTCGTGAAACAGGATGTCTTCCGAAGACGCTGGAGACACGTGCAGTGGTTGGCCGACAAGTTTTGGGAACGTTGGATCAGGGAGTATTTGCCGAAGGTGCAACTACGTCCAAAGTGGAAAGAAGAATCAAGGAATTTGCAAGAAGGAGACCTCGTCATGATTGTTGACGAGCTGGTCAAGGCTCCAAGGAGAAACTGGCCTCTGGGACGGGTACAGAGGGTGTTCCCAGGTACAGACGGATTGATTCGTTCAGCTGAACTGAAGACAGCAAATGGAACATTAATTAGGCCTGTGGCAAAGCTGTCTCTTTTGGAATCAGTGAATAAGGAGAACTAAGAGACTTATATAATTCAAGATAGCTTATGGACATTGTTTGGACTGTTGCTATGGCGTTGAGGCGAAAGTACTAGTTTCTTATGGACATTGTTTGGACTGTTGCTATGGCGTTGAGGCGAAAGTACTAGTTTCTTATGGACATTATTTTGGACTGTTCACAATTTCGTGTTACTGTGGAGAGTGATTCTTAGGTTGGTTCTCAGGAACACTAGGACATTCGAATTAATNGCCGCACGCGGCGCTGGTTTGGCTGACGTCATAGGCTGTGACGTAACCTGCGTAACAAGACATGTGCGTTTTGGTGGTTTGACGTTGTAAATGTCAGTATCCCGTCAAGCCGCAATGATTTTGAACCGGTTTTTATTCTTCTCAATATTTTAATCACTTTTGGACAGTTTCGTGTTGGCTGAATAAATCGAGTTTCTTAACACGGCTTCGTTATTCGTCGGGATACTCACTGCTACCACAGCCACAGGTCCTCATTATTTCACCGAGCATCTTCATATCTTGCATAAACATGTATTAGAGGGGTACCTTCAAAACTACCGAGTTTCGGTCCGATCGGACATCCAATATGGCCGCCAGGTGGCGTAACCTGAAAATCGACCAAGTGCTATAACTCAGGAACGGCTTGACCCAGAGTTCTCAAACTTGATATTTACCTCCCTCTAGGTGACCTTTACAAGCACGTCAAATTTCGGCCTGATTAAACTTCCAATATGGCCACCAGGTGGCGTAACCTGAAAATCATCAAATGTGCTATAGCTCAGGAATGGCTTGACCCAGAGCGCTCAAATGTGCTATGTGGTTCCCTCTAGATGACCTTTATGTGCATGTGAAGTTTTGGCCCGATTGGACATCCAGTATGGGCACCAAGTGGCATAACCCAAAAATCATTGAAGTCCTGCAACTTGGGAATGACTTGACCCAGATTGCTCATAACTGACATGTACCTCTCTCTGTCATTACACTGTATCTCCATACGAGTGAGCACATGGTCCATGAACCATTTCATGTAGAACTTTGACCTCTGTGACCTTGAAAAGTAGGTCAAATCAAAAACCCGTTATGTATTTTGTGTATCCTAATTAGATACACCCATGATAAAAATTTGGAGACGATCCAGTCATTAGTTAGGGAGTTATTTCACTTTTTGTTTTTGGTTTTGGCCACCTGGAGGCCAAGCCAAGAATCGGATTGGACCGAAACTTGGTGTCATAGGTCATCTGACCTAGGGGTATATATGTACCAAGTTTCAGATCAATAGCTCCAGCGGTTACGAAACGTGCCCTGCTAACNGGGGGGGGGGGCGGATCCTGATACTGGTGGTGCCGTAGGGAGTAGGCCTGGGACCTTATTCACGAAGCTCCCGTAACTTACGGAAGTGCGCAAACTATTGTCCTTTAGCGGACAACCTATTGTTCACTATCAGCCTGACAAAGGATTTGCGTACCATTAAAGTTACGGGGGCTTTGTGAATAAGGTCTGGTCCATGAAGTTAGCTACCTCCGTAGAAATCCCTGAATATTAGGCCTATATTATGGCTAAGCGGTTTTTCAGCAGAAAATCTTCGAAGGAACATGACAGGTCCTACAAGGGGTAAATGTCCCGGGGGGAGGGGGCAGAAACCATGGCAAATGTCCTGAGGGAAGGTGTGCTGATAATGCCCATGCAATGTAATGATGTGGCGATGAGACAATGGCCGAAGACAGGTATAGGGTATTTCGCGGCTCACACGGAATTGGTGCGGATGGTTTACCAGTGCAATACAAAAAATGTCAACATATTCCAAAAGTCCAGCAGAATTCGTGATAAAATTGTCCCAAATCATCCAAAATGGACTGAAATCTGCAGGAATGGGTGGTGCTGCCGAAAGATGACCATTATCCCGTACCACAGCGAAAAAATCGCGGCATCAGACAGTCGGAGTGCGCCGAAATCGGTACCTCAGTGGTCCGGGACCAACTCCGAATTTTATTATAGATAAACTACTACTATGAATACTACCCGTGCCGAACACATTTTGAGGGCGTGTCCGTTGTTCTTGAACATGTTGAATATCTTGTGGTAGAGGGTTTGTTGCTTTATTGATGAGTGTGTTTGGAGAGGGGTAGGGCCTACATGTAGTTTCATGGCTAGGAATCCATTTGTTAATCGTTTACCGTCCAATCCATGAGCAGTGAGGAGCAGTTTAGACTTCTTAAACAGCAGCATCACGTCTGGTTTATTACACCTCTTCAGTCGCCCTAATGCCAAATCTGTTTATCAGCCACTGGTAGCTCACTGGCATTAGTGAGACTGTCTGTCTTGTAGATGGCAGCACAGGCCACCACACATCTGATTTTATCTTCTTTTCATACAAATAATCACTTCATTTAAAACCAAAATGCCGTAAGGGCACTCTCCTCATATTGTACTGTACACAGTACCGCTCTTCGTAGGCTTCAAGCCCTAACTAAGGAGGAGATAGTGCACAAAGTCCGGTTCACCCGAACTGTCATAGCAGATAGCAGATCAACTCATCCAACATGGCTACCGTCCATTATAATAAGATGAACCCTGGTCAGTAGATTTGCGTCGTCGCTAACTTAGCGACGCGTTTCGTTAATCAGGCGGGTGAAATCTTTTTGACACGGGTGAGATCGGGAAAATTATGGGTGGTGACATGCCGTGAGTGAGTGGGGGAACAGACCTGAGACACTGATAGCACAGAAATGAAGCACATTAGACGTTGCAATCATGATTTTGCTTGTTCAGAACACTGTATTTCTGGAATAATTATCACATTTCTGGGGTAAAACGTCAGCTACATCTGTGATATTTTTACTCAAAAATACTTGATACATGTATGTTAGACACATAATACAGTATCATTTTGGAGCTTCTCAAAAATGCTACCTACGTTTCAATTACATGTAGTCCAAAGCGGAATCTTTTAGGGCCAAGAAGTTCAGTGTTTTAAAATTGCGTTAGATACAACAGAATACTAGTATGACGCGGGGTTGGTGCTATACAATAGAAAACAGACTGTCAACTGGTTACATTTTGCAAGCACAGATATGTTACGGATAGAAGGCTACATTGGAAAGCAATACAGGCTGTCACGGATAGTAGGCTACACTGGAAAGCAATACAGGCTGTCACGGATATTAGGCTTCATTGGCCCTCTTGAGGGGCTTTTCTTGCCCACAGACGGGATGAATCTTGACGAATGTCACGTCGGATGCGGGGAGAGGGCTCAGTTACGGCAGGGTTGCACCCCCGGTTGCACCTCACAAGTTGGCGATTCTCCACTCCAGCTCTCCGTTGAATGCAAACATTGACGTGTACTGGTACCATTCAGTCTATAGCCGTGAATGCAGGTGTACGTGGCCGTGCTGCCAACCCGGTCCTCATCTGACAGAGAAAAATCGCCCCAGTATGGCACGTCGGGAATGCCACACCGTTTTTCTGGAACGTCAGTATTAATAGCAAAATTAGATATGAATTTGTTACGTGAAAAGCACCACTAGCATTTTTGTTGGGGTCTAAAACCCACTATACTGAGGAGGACCAAGCGCCACAACGTTCAAAAACGCAACTACATGTACTGGTTTCTTCGCATATTTTAGACCTCCTTACCAACACATTTTGGGATGGTATCACTCCAACCCCCTGACGACTGGCACTGACTATGCTGNTCACGAAATTGGTAGTCAAACTGAAAATTTTGGGGTCTGGCTCATGGACTATTACGTGAAAAGCACCACTAGCATTTTTGTTGGGGTCTAAAACCCACTATACTGAGGAGGACCAAGCGCCACAACGTTCAAAAACGCAACTACTGGTTTCTTCGCATATTTTAGACCTCCTTACCAACACATTTTGGGATGGTATCACTCCAACCCCCTGACGACTGGCACTGACGATGCTGACCCACGAGTCGAAACCCACGATCACAACGATATACCGCCTTGCTGTTGACCCTGTCTTCATCAGAGAGCTCAACTGAGCCATTTTTTGGAACTTCAGGAGGACCGCATGCTGTGTAGATAGAAAGTTACTTGTCATCAACATGCCGGCCGTCAGGAAGTCTTGGCTACTCTGAATGACATGTACCGGTACCTAGTTGGGAGTGATCAACGCTGCCCGGACCCACGTGTAACAACCAGTAATATTACTTTGGACTTGTCATCTTTACAAAACAACAGTTCGTGCGCGTTGTAACTTACCGTATATCGCTATCCAGTTGATTGAAAAACCAGAAAACGTGGCCATTTTGTCGGATCGGAAGGTGACCGAGATGAAATTATTGTCAGATACGATCACGTTACGTGGAACTGAGGATCCGCAAAAGACCCCTATTGGAAGAGATAGAGTTCTAAGTTGTCAAGATTTAAAACAGTTTTACTCGTACAGTCGAAATGTAGCCAATATTATATTGCGGCACTGATTATCGCAGAATTGCCCATCGAAGAGAGTTGCTACGATCCTCATCGGATCGGTAGGGAAGTAGCTCCCGACACCGCACATCACTAAACTTACCATAGGTTCTCCCTACGTCGTCCGAAGCATTGACACGAGTTATTATGGCATGTATGGTAACGTTGTCAAATTCACAGGAATCCCCGGGACCTTTTTCAACTTCAAACTTGGTCTCATTAAAATTCAGGCGTACACGCTGAAAAGGTTACAGTTTAACCATCGGTACCACACAATATGAAANCAGTTTATGGAAAGTAAGAAAAATTACCTCATGTGCGGATGTTTTCAGTTGCTCGCTGCTTCTTGCAGCAATGAAGAAGAAAAATGGCATCTACATGTAGTGCTGCGCTTTAGACCTACAGGTGTATATATAATTTTGCCATTGTCTCGCAAAGCGCTCAAATCTGGCAATGACGCCGAAGATGCAATCTGTCGAACTTCAATTGCACCTCCTCAAGTCACGTTGGTCGTTTGACAGTGCAGACGGCTTGCCTACGTTTTATACTCACCATGCCTGCTGGGACTTTTATAAGCCACGAACAGTCAGCATTGTTTCCATAGCTGGATGGGAAGTTCATGCTAGCGATGGAACCACTTCTTCCTGACTTGTGATGAACTCCACCACATCCAGAACCTAGCGTGGAAAAGAACAAACAAGGTTCATGTTTTCAGTTACGACTTCATATATACATGTACTGGATTCGCTTGCCTAAAGGGTTCAGATTCAACTCACTGGGGCCGCCCATTCGAAGTTGACTCTGACTCACTTCAATTGAGAGTTCAAAGATGTAGGCCCTCCACCGGAAATGCACTGAGAGGTTTCTTGTAGCGATTTTGGTACTCGGTCTATCTTTATAATAGACATTATGCAGTCAAAATACATGTATGAGATGTCTCAGTCAGTATTTCTGGAAAAGACCAACTGCAACTTACTTATAGGTTCGATTGCCGTCCAATCCAGAGAAAACCCTTTGGCAACATTTGAACGATCTGTCTTAAATATCACAACCAGTTGGTTATCTGTTATTGATATGTTCCCCGGGTGGCTTTTGCAGTACACGTCTACGGAAAGTGCAGAATCGACATCGTTTTAGAACAGGTGTGACAGGAAAGAATGTCCCTAGGAAAAACTTCCTAGGAACAAAAGATCATATTATTATACTCTCATCTCTGGCGATTGGTTTCTTTAGCGATAACCATGCCTGAGTTTTCCCCGACTCGTGGTCGGAACCCAACCTAGTTCCCAAGGGTCGTTCGTTTTCTGACAATATGGCGGCGCTTCACCAACCCCTGGAATCAGCTTTGGTTTTAAGAGCGGGATCTTTGGTCTAAGTATAGGTGGCAGCACGAGTCAAAATAATCAATCTAAAATACTGATTTGAGCCTTTTAAAATTCTTTTTACAAAAAATCATCAAACCTGGATATAGGTAACCTTTTGATTTGATCCAAAATACTTTGAAAATTTGTTTAGGGTATATTCTTGGGATTATTTGATGGTTTCCCGTCAACCAATCAAATGTGTTAAACCCAAAGCTGATAACACACGACTGTTTGAAGCTAGTGCTTCGTGTACACGTCTATCTCGTAAGTATTGATCGCCCATATGGCAAACGTTGTGGTTAGTTTGCGG
>NMRB01003067.1:7536-78119 GCA_002633025.1 Notospermus geniculatus
TTAAGGTCTCGGGCCACTTGTGCGTTTTGCGCTGCGTGATGCGTCAAATCTTTTGTTATTTTCCGCCGTTCTGCTTCCTAACAAAAGATTTGACGCATCACGCAGCGCAAAACGCACAAGTGGCCCGAGACCTTAACCTGCACTGCGTCATCAATATTCCTTCGACGACTTTGAATTTTACTAAAATTCGTATACAGAAGATTACGTTTTTCAATATAAGCCGGAGTATGACGACTTAATGGAATTTGTATCAGAGTTCACTTCTACGTTCGTTAGACCTTTCTCTGCATTGTTATTCGCGCAATTGCAGCCTCTCTAGTCTTCTTCCGGTCTAATTTATTGGTACTTCCGGCGGGGAACTCTTCAAACAACAAAATATGGTCAGGCATGAGACCCTCTCCTATATCCCCAACAAGGAACGTCTCCTCGCAGAATTTCCGGATGTCCTTAACTCCGAGGTTAACCTTGGGTTTAGGAACCACACAGAGGCAGATTTCTTCAAACATTATCTCATGTGGCACGCCAACAGCTACAGTGTTAGCCACAAGGGGGTGCCGTAATATCTCCCTTTCAATGCTTCGCGGGTAGATCTTGATTGTCGCCCTGGAGATGACGTCTTGTTGTCGCCCAAGAACGGTGACATACCCATCCTCATTCATCGTGCCAATGTCACTTGTCCTGTACCACCCAAGTTGATCTTTCTGTTGCTTGGTTCGTTCCTCGTCCCCCCAGTATCCGAGGAAGATGTACTGATGCCTGAAGCATATCTCCCCCGGGATATTGACGGATACGATCAAGCCCTCTTCGTCAACGATCTTTAACTCGCCATACTTGGGGCGGCCCGTGTATGTAAGCTTGTTCTCCAATGAATCAGACAATTCTCCTCCGACTACGGCACCTGCTTCTGTTGAACCGTAAGCTAAGATTGTTCTTGGAATGCGCTTCACGACCTCTTCCATTAACGACCTCTGGACAAGTTCTCCCCCTGTGTAACAGAACTTGATTCGATTTGCATCCAGTTTTCCATTATCAACTGCATGAATGATGTCACGTAAGATGTACGGGAAACTTAACAAAACCGTGCAGTTTTCCTCCTCTGCTACCTGAAAAAAATACTCCCTTCCAGACTGCTGCTTCACATCTGCCACAACATAAACCATACAAAGTCCAATGGAGAATACAGGGCCCAAATTCCCTCCGGCATACGCCATCGACCGATCGAGGAGGTAACGGTCCGAATCATCGACGCCTGCTCTGAGGAAAATTGACTGCATATATTTCGGTCCAAAAGAATGTCTCTCCATTACCAGCTTAGGAAAGCCTGTGGTACCAGACGTAGCGTAACAGCCCTGGACGTCATCCAGTGATACCGTAGCTTGGAGTTTTCGAACCAAATCCACGTCGCCATCTTGGCTCTCACGAAACAGCTCACTCCAGGAGATTATTCCTGGGTACGAAGAAGACGATGTCATGTAGACTGTCTCGAGATCAGGAAGATCGTCTGCTTGTAGCTTTTTAGAAGAATCGTGGCTGGCAAGGCTCGGGATGATAGTGCGCAGAATATCGTAGTTTTTATCATCAGCACCAGGATGAGCGATCAACCAGCGACAGTTGCTCTTCCTCAGCATGTATTTGATGTCTTCCCCGGTCTTGACACTCACGTGGAAGCGCATCAATAAAGCACCTGTCCTCGCCAAAGCACACTCACAGATGGCGTACTCCAAGGATGTGGGGCAGAGTAAACCAACAGAGTCACCTTTCCTCAGGCCTCTCTTGATCATTCCTGCAGCCAGTTGTTCCGTCTTAGTCTTCAGTTCTCCAAAAGTAATTGCTTGTCGTTGTTTTCCAATCTCCCGGATGACGAATGCTTCTTTCTCGGGATGCTCGGTTCCTCGGATATCAAGGAGTTCAGCGGCTGTGTGCATGACGGGGAATCTCTCCCCTGCATTGTAGTAGCTTCTCGTCAGCTTGCACAGACCACCGAAAAACGTCCAGCAGGTAGAGGGTGATATATCTATTAAAAAGCAGTTGTGACAGGTCGTGTGACATCGGTGGATGTTCTCCCACTTGAACCATCACCCCCGAACATGTGTGCAGTATTTTATATCCAGTAGCAGTGACAGAGAATTGTGTATGTTTTCTGTACAACATGTACATGTATGACTGTTCATCACTCAGATAAACAGTCAATTAGGAGCACGCTTGTCTCACAGATCATGGCCTAGTTTTTCTCTGCAACTAAAAGTCCACAGCTGTTCCCAATCAACCACCAGCACCAGTGGTGCGGCCCCTTCGACGTTTTGCAGGCGTCTGTGCAAGCCATTTCCAATGATGTCGAAATGTCGAAATTGCCCGGAATGATTTGCGCTACTGTGTCGTGTTCACGCTGGCGTTCCGTTGCGGGATGAAGCAAATTATGTCAGAATCTGCAGTTAATGTCACAACCTCCAGCAATCAACTGTCATAAATTAAACTATAACCAGGTCAGTACGAACAGTTCGATTAAATGTCATTCCAAATGTATAGACCTATTTTATCCGATCTACAACATGTAGTTATAAACATAGCAATGAATAAGATAACAGACTGAGTTAAGGAATTTAAAATTAAGAACACGATTTTGATATTCTTCAGCGAATCCCTGATTAGCTCAAGGTAAATAATGAACGACGGAGATATCACGGCACACGAACATTGAACAGACCATATTTATTACCTTGACATCATTTGTTTTAAATTTGAGGCCTAGAAACCTGCATCGATGTTATTCGACTTGTAGGCCTATTATACGCAAACCACGTAGTGATCACGTGCGCTCTGAAGGCGCGGCCCTGGGGTACCAAGCATAAATGGGTCGTATGGTGTAGTCGTAAACCATGGGTGTAAAAGCGGGCGTAGGACTGGGTGTAACAGTTTCTAGAGTCGGCGAGCATAAAGTTTACGTCACCAAATATTTAGGAAACTTTGTTATGTGGCCTTAGATTTCTATTGTGCGGGTTACATATCTTGCGTCTACCTTTATGCTCATGAGGAGTATAGAAGTATACGGTATACGAAAACGCCGCTTTAAAAAGGCTTCAAATGGATTCACGACCGTGAAGGCATTGTTAACCGGCGTTTTTTTCATATACCGTATACTTCTATGTAATAGGGGCCTAAAGCCTCGCTTATGTCGCCCTTACGTACAGTCAGAACTAGTTGGCAACTGATAATCGGCGCGTAGTTGGAACTAATCAGTCACAACTACTAGGTGACATAAGCTCTCGGGCGTCAGCGAGTAACTACAAATATCCAGATCCAGAAAATCGCACGTGTTCAACTTCAGCACGTTTTACTTAAAATCAAAAGAAATCAGTGTCGACATAAGCACTCAAAAGACGACGATAAACTAGGCCTACATGTAGTTGCGACCGATCGGTATTTTTCTAGTCGGTGGCGACATAAGTTATCAGTTGCAACTTGTTGACGCTGTTTCTATCACAGCGTAGGGCGACATAAGCGAGGCTTTGTACACCGGTAGGCTTGTGTCCAGTTTAGTTCAGAGATTTTTTCAGAGATGGCGACACTGCAATAACCGCGTGACGTCACCAACACAGCAAACGCACGTGGCCGGGGCGCTTGAAACAACATGAACGATGACAGGTTCGCGTGTCAAGTTTTACTCATAAAAGATACATTTTTCTCTCGATTTCACTCCAATTTTTCGTGTTATGGATGCGTATTGATTACCCAAGCTTGCTATGGCAGGTGTGCCGACTGTGTGTGAGGTCAATTATGACTTTGATGAGTATGGATACGAGGAGGTGATTCCTCTTCATGATGAGACGCTGTCCCTGACTCCCAGACCTTTTGACACAGGCGGTGTGTACAGAATATACGACAGGGACTGCGAGATATCCTTATCATATCTTTCTGCGGAAAAGCACGCTGCTTTGGTTAGTATTGCAGGTTGAGGGGAGATAGGCCTAGCCTAGATGACGCCTTTCTCTTCTGGTCGACTGAGAAGGCCTAGGCCTACAAGTACAAGCTAGGCCTAGGCCTAGGCCTAGCCCTAGCCCAGGCCTCCCTATAGGCCTGTCAGCATGCTGTGGCATTATTTTGGTGTTGAATGAAGTAGGCAGGTCTACAAAAAGGTACCTAGGCTAGAGTCATCAACTGTATGACGTAGCCTAGGCCTGGTGGAATGTCCCTTATCAATAGGCTAGGCCTAGATTAGGTAAATGACCCATCATGTAAATTTCAATTAGCCTATAGGCCTAGGCTAGGCCTCGGCCAGCACATTGAGCTAGAGTCTAGGACAAGGACTACAGCCCTTTATGTCTAGGCCTAGGCCCTACATTGATTGTCCTGGCTGCAGCTAAAATCTTACTCTTAGGTGTCCTTTGTCCTGTAGTTCATCCACTGCACTCAGTGACAGGCTTGACAGACACTCACACTCTCATGAATCATGTCATGTCATCTATTTGTTTGGCCTCAGGCCTTCGAATCGATCGATAGAAACATATTCAAGAGATAGGTGGATATGGTTTATGGATCCTTTCCATTGATTCAAATGGTGATAATTAGGACTCTCTAAATGGTGTACTGGTGTGGCTGATTATCCAGACACTGCATGTCTCAAGACAAAGTGAAGTGATTCCTGGAACTCGTTTGGTCCCACTCATCATACATGTCATAATCATTGCCATTGTTTTTTGAGCAGATCGGTGAATAAGGCCATCCATCGCAATGTTTTGATCAAAAATAAAACATTGATTTTTTAAAATCAGATTTTGCCCTCTTCAGTTCATGCCAGTTGTAATATCTTGTCGTCAGTATTTCTTTGCTCTCCTGAGTCCTGAGTGAAAAAAAAACTTAACAAAAAACAAAGTATTGAAAAAATACTGTCTTAGAGATTCAGGATCACACCTACCTGGAAATATTATTACAAAACTGCACTGAAAAAAATGCTCACTCACATGTGACTGAAAGTAAAAGTTATCTGACCTCACCTAATTTTTTTTCAAAAACTGCCTGTGAAATTATCATATTATGAAATGCAGCTACATGTATGCACAAATTGTATCTGCGGCATGCCAATAAATGTGCAGAACGAATTTTCCCCTAAATAACTAAAATAGTACACTTTTGATATAACACAGGCAGAGAAAGATGTCACTCACATTAATCTTGTATTTTGTGATAAAGCCTAGGCCTACCTCCTTGTAACTTACTAACATTATATTCACCTAACAATTAACTTGCCATGGCCCATGCCAGGCACACAATGGAATTTTCTTGTGAAAGTTTGTTTTTGTGGACCATAGATAGAATATCTAGATAGGCCTAGTGTAATACCTGGAATACGATTACCTTTCATGGCATGGCTATCCTGTCTCGTCTTTTATGATGATTTATGGGCCTATTCACATTATGAATACATTCAGTGACAGTGGTATGCCAGGGGGTCATGGAAATTATGCTAATCCCAAATTATTATTCACAATAGGCCTATCTCACTTTCTTCTCTAGCCTAATCAATGTATTGTTGATGTTTTCTCACAATCCCTCTCAATTTGCGTTGATTTTTGAAGGAAAATCATATGTTCTATCTATGACGTTAGGCCCCTATACGACAAACTCAATGATCAATCTGATCAGCCGTGCTTATCAATACTAGTACCATTTTTCTCTGCAAAGCTTGACCCTTGTGATTGACCTAGAGAGTGTGATGATAGACTGCCCACTGTTTATTTTTCCGCTTAGTCTGCTTAGGAACCACAACATTGCCAATCAACTCCAAACCAACTGTGCAGTCAACGAGCAATGTACATTATTATCATGTGGTTTATATTTTCGTCCACAGGTGGTAGCATTGATATTGTTCAATTCAATGTCCACGTGGTGGAGAACTTTCCGGAGGGAAAGTGACTGGTCACCCTTGTGTCAACAGTTTGCGATGTGTTGCAGGGGAAGTAGATTAAAGAAAGCCACAAAGCAGAAAAATGCTAGCTAATGATGGTCATTTAAATAAAAGCACCGGCTGGAACTGGAGGAGAACTCCTGAAAATAAATGCAATTGGCTGCAGGAGAGTTCCAGAAAACAGTGTCATTCCATGTGTGATGTGGGTGTGTCACTCACTGTGCACTCTGCGCGTATTTTCTACCTCGCGAGGCAGAAAACTCACCGAATAAGGCCTGCTTTCCAATTGGAGCGTTTCCGTGCGCGGAAACGCTTGAAAGCATTGTTAAGGCTGATTCATACTCCGTCCGGATTTTGCGCCGACTATGATCAATTTCACTGCGTGTGCACATTCACGTCGTGGAAACCTGCGATCAGTTTCATGCGCTTGACGGTCCGCATGCGAGTATGAATCAGCCCTTATCGTTGATCACGGTGCGGAAAATAACAATGCCTTCAAGCGTTTCCGCGCGCGGAAACGTTCGAATGCAATTGTTATTTTCCGCGCGGTGACCAACGAAGCGGAAACAAACAATGCTTTCGAGCGTTTCCGCGCACGGAAACGCGCCAATGCAAAGCAGGCCTAATACCCGCACACGCGAGCTATCTGCTGAGCAAACGGTCTCGACTGACTTTTTGCTCAGCAGATAGCTCCAGTGTGCGGCAGGCTTTATGTTTGGAAAATGCAGTGCTTCGTTTCGAACGGTGAAATCATGTAGTATTTTGATAATGATATACTTGATTTTTTCAGCCAAGAAGAGGAGCGTCCACTGCCCAAAGTACCTACACAAGTTTTCTTAATGAGCGTTATGACAATTATGCTGGCGGACGCTACGACTCCATTCATGACACTGAATCCAATGCACTTCTTGACAGAAGTGACATTTGCAATCATAATGAAGGACGCTTTGACTCCCGAACTAAAAGCGCCTTGGACAACAAATTATTATCATTTCCATCCTTATCTCCCAAACCAAGAGCCAAAACTGCACTGCCTTATTTCCCGGAGTCGAGTGTTTCTGGATACGGGTCGATGAGGTCGAGGAGTCGTTGGGAATCTCGTTTAAAATGGGTTGAATCGTTGGAAACATGGGTTGAACAAAAGGTGAGTAATTATTTCTTACAGTGCAATAAGGTATGATGTAATTTGTAAGTATTGAGTACCTTGAGCCGCCATCTTGCATATCTTGATTAGCTTTTAAATGAATCCAGTAATATTTGACTCTCTTCTGTCTTCATGCTTGAAAGCGAAGACAAGTCATTTCTTCTCTTAAGTGTCCCCAGGCTGGCTAAATTAAGGACCATTTAATATTATTCGATGAATTTTGCAACCATGAATAACATGGCTTTCTGAAGTTATATGTACACCATCTTGATGACATTATCAATAATCATATGTTTTGTTCTACAGGATTGATGCTTTTTGCCAATAAAATAACTAGTACAGTTGTACTTGACAATTTGTTAATCATTCTTCTGGTACCTTCACCCAGGTGAGCACATGGTCCATGGACCATTTCATTTCATTGTGTACAAATTCACAATTTTTCATTCTCAACTCACTCAACTTTTGACTTCGCTGTCATTATAAAACACATTATCCAATGTTTATTTTTGTATTTTCCTTCCTTCGAGTTTGACAGACCAGATTTTCCTTTTGAAAGTTCGAATTGGAGGAATATCAGGTTGACACTCAACATGTTACTTGTTGATTATATTGAAGAAGTTGATACTGGCGCTTTGCTTGGACTCTTGCGAATGCACTGTGTAAGTAATTCCATGTTTTTAAAGTCTTGTAAACGTTACTTGTTTTGTCTAGGTGTTTGAAAGAAGGTTGTTTGACAAGTCAAATGTTGTTGGTAAGGTCAGGCCGTATGGGTATACTTCCGAGTTTCGGTATATCGTAGTGAAGTGGTTAAGAAGAATAGAATGTTCATTACTTTTCTGCCCCTTCAGTGGGTTAAAGCAATTCCAGTCCTGTCTGCTGCCTGTCATATTTACATAGCAACCAATAAGGCGCTTCATCATAACCTGGCAGGATAACAAAGAGTCACTCTAATTAAAGTGACAATCGTCTACACTTGCGGCCAACGCTAATTTTGAAAATTTTCCAATTAACATCCATCCGACAGGTTGGTGACATTCTTCTAAGTCTTCACATCAAATTGTCTCATCTTTCCTCTGCTGCACATGTCGTGTCCAAAGGTGTAGCAAAATGTCCAAGAAGTTCTTTTACATGTACTCCCAGAAAAGCATCTCTACCTGTAGCACCAGTTCTAATGGATCTGAGATGAGTCTGTATGGTATGCAACAAGCTGTGAAAGAGGTAGGCTTACCTTTCTTATCCATGTCCGTTTTTCCGCTGTGAAGATACTTCAGTTGGGCTTTTCAGCTTCTGTCATTGTGATTTTAAATAACTGCACTTTTCGCAGATAACTTTTCTCCATGTATATGAGTTCTTGCATCTCAGCTCTCCCGATTGCTTCACCTACCATAGGCCTATAACTCCAGTAGTGCTATTCGTTTTAGCCTAAAGTTTCTGAATGTTTTATGGATGCCATGATGCCCCCATGGTTTCTTTGAATTTCCTTTCTTCTCATGACCATCTTCATGTGAGTTAATAGCAGATATTTGTGGGAGATACATCATGTCTAATCAAAGTTATATCATCCTTGCCAATTTTTCGGAAGGTACAAATAAGTTTGGCGTGGATGTTCTTCCATATCTTTTCCTCATTGCCATTAATATGCATGTTTACAAAATGTAATCAGCTAACTCTAATGCTCTTGCTCACATTTTTTGCTAAAGGTTTGCCTGAAAAAATATTTTATATTTAAAGTTCATTTTTAGGGTTTTCAGGTGTTACGTGCCTCTCCATGAGAGATTTTTGGGGGCAGGTTGGGTCTCTGTTGGCAACTACGCAGTAGAAAATTATCGGCAATCGTTTGTGTTGTTGATCTTATACTATAGCGTATCCGTATTGGTTGAAAGTCGTCCAGAATCCAACAATTACCCATCAACTTCGTCAAGAGCCAACAAATGCAAGAAAATTAACTCTCACATGGAAGAGCCTTCACACTTATGTTTGGTGACGTGTAGAGCCCTTTTGGTGGTGATGACATGGGGTCGAATTTGTGTATCAATTTCACGCTTTGACTATCACGTTTTAAACCAAACATCTCCATTAGAATTAGCTTGTGATTGATCAAATTATATAGGAACACTTATAAATTCCAGCTTTATGTCACAGGGAATCCTTATTAAATTATAGGTGCTAAAAATTGCAGCATCGCCACATATTATCAATCTTTTGGTGACTTGATGATATTTCGTGGATAGAAAGTGAAAACTAATTGAGTTTGCGGTGCACAATGGAATTGGACTTGGTGACGAATTGCATCAAGTCGTCAGTACAATATGGGCTATTCACTGAGTTGATTAGAATTTTTTATGACATTGAGAATTAGAATCTTATTGCCGTGGCATTAAAGGTAACGTGCATTAAATTTGTCACAATTTCTGATCGAATTCAATTATTTTGACATGAATGTTAGATTTATTACAATTTATAACTTTATTTTTAATGAGTCTGCATATTCTGATTCTGTCAACACACACACCTTCAATTGATGACAGGTGACTGGACTACGAAGTTCTAGTACCTCTGAACTGATGTAGTTTCAATTCAAGTTCCTTTTTGCTGCAGAAAAACTGAATGTAGGACTTTCGGGAATCTGCTGATATCAGTTTATGAATTTCGACACGATTTTAAGTGTTGGGATTTCTACATGGATTGGATTCATCGACAATCTTTCTCTCACCGAATTGGTCAATATGTTGCTTCACTTTTATACTGATCTTTGCTTTCGGTGTGGACTACAGATTGCAACCTATGAAAATTTCCTCTGAGGAAAGAGTGGTGTTTTGTGCTAAAAATGGGCTTATTGACATGATCATCGTATCTCCACAGTCATGATTAGTTTGTCCCTTTCCTGCAAGAAGTGGCTGCAAGTATAGTAGATCCAAAATACCGGAGTAGTGGAAGTAGTTACTAAACTATTTTCTTGGATCTTTTCTCTCCTATGGGGATTACATGCTGCTGTTTGTCAAGCACTGAGAGCATTGCAATATTAAACAAACTAATGCTTATTTGACGTATTGCCTGTCAGCATGGGATTCACATTTCCATATTCCAAGCTTATCCACCATTTCCGTAGGCAATCCAACTGTCACCAATTCATGTCCGGGGCAAATTGAATTGATTTCATACTACACACCTCTAAGGAAATGTCCAGGGTTTGTATCTATTTAATAGAAAACAGTAATAAATATTGGATTATATGTGGTTCAGCTGCCCCTGTGAGGAACCTGATATTTCTGCATCTCTTGGACTGGACCTTTAGGACACTGCATGACCTTAGTTAATAATACAGCTGTTTTAGGCACGATGAGTGAAACTGAAGTAATGGAATTTTCATTCTGAATCAATGGATATAAGAGCCAGTAGCTAGGAAGTAGGCAGCAATCTTATTGAACAATGCTATGTGGAAGAAACTGCCGTTAAATGTGCAGGTCTGTCATTTGTGTGTGTTCTCTGTACAGTGCTTAATGTACAGGACAAAGGAAGGGTACCGTTTCATGATTATCAATGCTCAAAAAAATTCTGATACTCAGAAGAAAATGGAAGTTGAACCCCCTGTTGAGTCACCATGGCCAGTGATAAGAGTGCCACCATGTTCTCCGGCACCATCTGGTTACCTTTATGGAGATTATGAAAGTGACTTCCTGGCTTTGGAAACCATAGAGGTACCAGATCCAACTGCCAGACCTACAGAAAGTCAAGGGGTTGAGGTCGAAACTAAACCAAAGAAAAGGGTCATACAGGTCAAGGTTGACTCCAAGGCGAAGGACACAGATAAGAATAAAAGTGATTTTGAGGTGCCGATACTGTCGAGAGAGGATTATAAATGTTATGAGAGGGTGCAAAGGAGGAATGAACGGGAGTATGCAAGGATGTTAGAAATGACTGCTAAGCTAGAAAAAAGTGTCAAAAGGACGCCAGTAACCAATGAAGAAAAGAAAAAAGTTGATACTCGACCTGTGCCTCAAAAACATCGGAGCGAAAAGCCTTCGGAAGAAACTGTAACCAAGGGTGATGTTAAGGATGAATCTAAAACTTGTGGTCCTGAAAAGGTAGAAAGTATGTCTAAAACTTGTGGTCCTGAAAAGGTAGAAAGTAGGTCTGAGGCAAAGTCGGAGCAAGAGATAAAACTAAGTGTCACAAAAGAAAAGGTGCTTCCTGGTAAGGCTCAACCCAGTATTCCGCATTGGAACATCAGTAAAGGACTTCAGATCAGCCATGTGTCATCAAAAAAGGATTCTCGTACTGATCTTCATCAGATTGGTGAGAGCCATATACCAGAAGGAAAAGATAAAAAAAGAGACTTTGATATGACTGTGACAGGTTCGGGTGATGGCAAGGGAAAGGTTGGTGAGGATCATGGAAGAGGAAAGGTACGGGCCATCTGGCATCGCGCAAGGAGGGCAGCAACGAAAGAAATAGTAGCTAAAGATGATCCATTCACAGTTGAAGGCGAGAAGAAGAATTTTGGTGGCTCAAGGGAGTACTATACTCCTTTCAGAATGTCAACAACTGGCGGGTCATTCAGTCGGTACCTTGCAAGTTTGGGAAGTAGAATGAACACTTTGGAAAATTCTCCTAATAGGGAGGTCACAGTGGTTGCATTAGATTCTAACAGGAGGAAGGGGACCAATCAAAATTTTGGTACCGATCATAAGATCGACAAAGGCCGAAAAACATGGGGAGTAGCGAAAATGGCCATCACGGGAAAGCAGCCAGAGACTGTCAAAGCATTGAAAGTTAAAGAAGAGGCAAAGCCTCTTGCTCAAAATGAAGATATAATGCCAGTGAAGCATACTTTGTTGGTGAGAATGCCTGTTGGTGAATCTATTGTTGAAAGCATTGAGGGCCAGGAAGCTGAGATACATGAGTTTGAGGTGTCAAGGGGCAAACGTCTTTGGAACAAACTGAAAAATGCTCACAATTTGGTGCAATACATTCGCACGAAATCCAGTTTGGAGAAGAATAATGAAAAGGGTCCAAAGAGTGGCATTGGGGAAGTGAACAATGCAAAGGCAAGGAGACCTAGCAGTGTTTATGTTTTGGCTGATGGGGATGTCATAGAAATTTCCAGTGATGATGATGATGATGATGATGATGATTACATGTACAGCCGGGGTCAAAGGCAATCGCGTCATGGAAGTAAGGGAACGCTGAATTTCAAAGCAGCTGCCCATTCGATAATGTTAATGAGTCGTGCGCCACGGGGGTCACTCAAGAACCCTGATAATCCACTGCAGCAAGACGATGGTGGAAAGGAAGATTGGGAGGTAAGATTTTAGGACCACATCCTCGATTTTAGGACCACATCCTCGGAGTCGGATGTGGCAACATTTTGATTGACGAAGTCCTGTGCTTAGAAAGGCCTGATTGACCAAAAACAAGCCGTTACATGATGATAGATCCCAGTGGCGTTCATCCACTGACTGTCCCCTGAATTACATTAGATTCCCAAGGTGTTGGTCTTCATTGGCTTTTCTTACAAACATGACAAACATCTGGGCAGAACAACAGTTGACTCTACCCTTCCTTGGGGAAAAAGTTATTCCCATTCTGGAAATCAGGTAAGGTCACTGTGTCTAGGAAGCTGCAGTCATTTTGTTCTGTGAGTGGCTTGAATTACTCTGAGTGTTCTTTCTTGGCATTAGTTTCCTTTTCTTCCTGGTCTAATATTGTAATATTGTCTCGTGTAATTACTGTGGTGTGCATTAGACTGGAGACAATCACGTCTCAGGAATCATGCTTTCGTTGTCGCTGAAATTGAGATCATTTTAACGTCATCAAGAAGCTTTGCTGATTAATTTATCTCCAGGCAACATGGTAAAAGAAACCGGCGGAGTGTCATTGATGAGGAAATTTCATGACTCAAACATTGAATGTTGTGTTCATTTTGTACTCTCATGCTTGGGTCGTTGAGATGATGAATCGTTCGTTCCTTTCACCTCCCACACCATGTGGGTTTCAGTTACCATGTCTCATTGCACTTTTGTCTAGCATTTGTCATCAAGCAGTTTCTAATTAATTGCCATTGACAGCTCGCATTATTAATTCAATAGCGCTGTCCAACATTTGCATGAGTGATTTTTCTTGATTTTGACAGTGGTTGATAATGCTGCACTTTTGCTCAAGAACAAGTTCTATGTTGCTTGTTCCAATATAATAGCTTGTCTGATTGGCACATCCAGGCCTACCTGGGGTAGTGCGTCATTCCGTCGAACTACAGATGAAACAGTAGGTGCAGTCACGCGATGCCCCTGGTGTGCCAGGATGGATTGGCAGGAACATTTCTTCTGTTGTGTGCTTCAGAACTGGTGCAAGCGCTCTCTGACTTCCAATATGGCTGCCTAGGTTCATCCCTGACATTGGGGTTCATCATTTATTCCTGGTCATATCTCTTGTCCTAATCACTCGCGTCCCCACACAATAATCTTCCTTGATGCCATAGAAGATGAACTTTTCAGCTGTAGGCTGTTGTCCCCTGGATCAATTTGGCGAAGGATGATGATCGGCATTCTTTGGAATTACCTATTTTGTTTTTGAAGATTAAGTGATTCAGTCTTCTTTAGAAGCAAGAATCATTTTTGCTTCTGGAGAAGACCTGTTCCACCAGTCATGCCAGTACCTAGTGCAGGAATGGTTGAAATTTCATCTCTCAGGACATTCCGTAGGCATCATGCCAAACATCATACCAATTCTTGTGGAAATTAATTTCTGTGGATGTGCAGATTGCTACTTCAAATTTAAGTCCCTACATCTTAATTAAAGTTTAACTACTTTTCATTTGTCAAAAATATATACTAGTATGTATATATATTATTATTGTACGAAACAGCAAATACAGATGAAGTACTGAAAACAATATAACAGATGCCATCGTCATTGGAATTTAAGAATTATTCTTGAAGGTATATATTTTACTAGCTTGTTTAGATCATTCAAATATTGAATGTCTCATCAACGTTATTTCCGTGAAGATACAAACCTCTAAATTAATTGAAGTATGTCCCATATTAGGATTTACAGATACCTTCTTCAATATTTAATGAAACCAAGTACAATGCAATGCGATATTTGTAGGCAACAAGTGTTCAATTATTATTAATTGCATGGTTTTACTCATCCAATCTGCCTTGGTTACTATAGCGACATCAAACAGTGTTTTTCAATTGAAATTTTCCTTTCTCCATTCAGTATTCTGTTCTATGCTGCTATAGGCCTATGCTATACTATTACTAGTTCTATGCTATACTATTACTAGGCCTGCAACCGATAAAGTTAGTGTGTGCATTGATTTTGTTTGTAGTGGAGAAGTTATTCAAGGATATGAAAGAAAGAGGGATGAGCAGAGGGTGGATATGATGATGTCAAAATCTGAAATCGATAGCTGTGCAAAAATATTCTGACACTACTTGATCCAAGGATGATATTTAATTTTCTTTTGATGGGAAGATTTTCACAGTTATGGATGTACAGTGTATTCTTTTTCCTCTGATGGGATGGAGCTGCTTGGATTTATTTTTGTATAGATGTATGATGTACTTCTTTGTTTTTCTGCTATTCTTTTATCCCTTCTTTCCTCATCAGTATATTATCTAACGCTAGATGAAACTTAGTGGGTATCACGGAGGCCTAAATCCGTTTTTTTTCAATTCTTCTATAAGACATTCAGCATTTTATCCTTATCTTTATAGGCATCTATAGTGAATATGCAATGAAGTGTTCCAGTCAATGCTCCAAATAATTCTCAACAGTTGTCATTTCTTAAAATCTGCATAAAGATATTATATCATTCATGACATCAGTGGCAATTACGATATGTGGACAAAAAATAAAATAATTTTTACTATTCTGATTTGTCTAACACACACACACATTGCTACTCTTCACAGCAAGTCAATAAACCACCAATGTGCATTAGTATGTAACCTATAAACTTGCCATGAATAATGGATAAAATTTTATGACTTTCCCTGCAATCTAGTGACCAGATATTGTTGACAACGTGCAAGTTAATTTCAATCATTTATATTGGGTACGGTCTGTGATGAAATGTACTGTGTACATGTAGACATGCAATGCGAGCACTATAAAACTTGAGCTTGTACTCTTATCAAGAAGAAATTACACTATTGATTCGCAGCAGCAGGCCACCCTATAATCCTATATAGTTCATTTGTGAAATAACTTTGAACTGTACAGAAGGAAAAGTAGATCGCTCGCCTATTTTTGACAGAAGTCATTCACCCTTTATTTGTTTCCACAATGATTTCTCCCGACTTGAAACAAATTTGGTGCAAAAATAGAACTTGTAAAGTTATTCAAAATACTTGCTTCACCCCGTGATGAAAAAATATCATTACATTTGCAACACATTACATGTACGTACCTTTAAAATTTTCACTTTTTAGAAGTGATTATTGGCCAAAAAACAAGAACCTCTCTTTTGCCAATTTGATACTTCTCCAGCTGATTACATTAGTTTCCGTATGGACTCAAAGTAAACAACCTTTCTTTGGAGACATTTTTTGAGAAAGCACTTCTGTATAGACAGATAACGCTTTATGTAATTTCTAGATTTTCTCGTAGACAAAACCTAGTCCTTATTCTTCACTGTCTGTGTTTGTTTACCAGTGTCTTATTTTAATGGGCCTTATGTACACTTTCACTACCGGTGCATTAAGGTTAGAGGTATTGAAGACTATACTTTCTTTTTGTCACAGAATGTAGTGATGTCTTGTTGATAGTTTTTTCTTGCTTTAGGATATCAAGATCTCGTGACCTGCAGGTTTGTTCTTTGTGGAAAATTGCATGTTTTCTCCATGACCATGGTTGATGGATTTTGGACAATCGTTTTCTTGGTGAAAATACTTGTGAATTTTTCAGTCTTGGCAATGTAAACCAAGAGAGTTTTTATGAAGTTTTTCTTCAGAAGATGAGAACTGGAGCTATTGTTGGCTTTTTAATCCCATTAGGTTTTTATGCCTGAAAAGTTCCAATATCATCTTACCATAAAGGACCATCTCCACGGTCACTTCAAAATAATTTAGGCCAAATATTGTATTTGCTATATTTTCTGGTTGCACCATTATTAAATTGCCTCACCTGGCTAGGGAATGATGATGACATTATTCAGTGACAACTTGTTTTTTCCAATTTTTGCTTTGCCCTAAGACTGACCCATTCGCATTGGCATTCAATTGCTGCTTGTTTGCCCAGTCTGACTCATTGGCATTCAATTGCTGCTTGTTTGCCTAGTCTGACTCATTGGCATTCAATTGCTGCTTGTTTGCCTAGTCTGACTCATTGGCATTCAATTGCTGCTTGTTTGCCNTATTAGATATCAAGTCGGGTGGGAAGAATTAGGTCCGTGTTCAGCGTAAAGTGGATCTGGAGTTTCAAATAAGCAAACGAAGTTTAGCATTCAGTTCATTAAACTTTGACTATCTTTGACACTGTGAGGGTAGGTTGTATGTGAATCGACATTTTTAATCCCTAAGGATAACAGTAATTTGTGGCAGGTACAAACTTCTGTCGGTTGTATTTGTTCCTTTTCTTTTGCTTTGACAAGTGTTGATCCACTTGGAGTGCCGACAACTCTGCGGCGCTCCTTGCCTTGCACAGTCTTTTAAAAAAGCACTTATTGGTTTTAGAAATCATGTCTTTGATGAAGTGCACTGTGTTTCTTCCACCAATCCGTGGGAACATTACGTTCGGTGAGCGGGATCTTCCTTCAGGGGATCTGATGATGCCACAGCATGGCCCTGAGGACTGGCTTTCTACCGACGAACGAATGGAACATGTCCATAACCTACTCTCTTATTCCGAGGATCTCCTCAAGCAAGGATTTTACACATGTATGCGAGAAAATTCATGGGATCGGGTGTCTTATGTTTACAAACAGAAATCTCTCTCGGAGTTTATCCCCAAGGATCGGACTGGGGTGTTGCCAGCTATTGTTAAATGTCGCTGTCAACCTCCCCGGTGCACAATAGATTTTCACACTTGTGGATCACCGCTGCCCAAATGTTGGATACCGACTTTGTTACGAAAGTTAGAGTCACCGTTGGAGATGAGGGACTTCATTTACAAAGGATTACCAGAAATGAAACGTCTTGTGGTAAATATCAAATTGCATGTTCTTACTTTCTGAAGCAATGTGATGCCTATCGTAATTCACCAGTAGTCTTTCTCACATTGCCAAGCCTGTATCAAAATATTGGAGAGTGTGGAAGTGGTCTTTGACTTAGATCTCCATTTTGGGTTAAAATTTTCTCCATTTGCATTATTGGCCCAGGTAAGTAGTATTTGGAAGAGGCATGCATCTCCAGCTGTACTAAATATTCCTCTCTTAGATGGGGTCTTTTGTCCTTGCAAAAAGGCACAAGGTAGGCCTACAAGGCACACGGCTTGTCCCCTGCGACAGACATGAAGCCAAAGTCCACATTAATCCCATGGCACTGGCTGGATTCGAACCCAATACCTTTAAGCTTGCTAAAAGTGGACATATGATAACCATTAGCAGAAATTCATTTCTCTTTCATCGCCGTATTGTTGCTAAGTTTCAGCTTTTGATGAAGGTACGTATCAAAAAGAACAGATTTTCTCCAAAAGTGTATCACCGACAAAATGATGTCTCGATGTTCTGAGAGGCGGTGCCACAATCTGTTGTCTTGCTATTTTATCATCACAAAGTGATGAGCACACCAAAAAACAATCTAGACTGTTGAATTATTCGAACGGCATTGTTGATGACATCGCTTCTCATTCATTTCACTTGGCAGATCAGACTCAGAAGTGGTGAAAGTTGCACAGCATGGAAAACGCCTTTTTGGCCACTGCTATTCTTCATTTATCAGCTCATATCCTCTGCCTTCCGTAACTTGTTGTCAGAGTGGTCTGGATAAATAATCTCCCCATCCCGATCGGAAATAATTATTGACATCCTGAATGCGATTTTAATGATCTTTCTCTGTTCTTTCTGTTGACATTGGCATGGCTCGATTGATCGGGAATGCGAGACTCTTGGTCGAGAAGATGCTACTCCCACCTTTTGTCGGATTTGGGAACCAACAACAGTTGATCCCTCTTTCACCGTGGGTATGGAAGAATTGATCCTCCTCAACGAAGTTGAATTCGGGGCATTAATTGTTTTTTGAGAGGTTCTGCGTCTGCTGCACTCCAGATTCTGCATCATAGTAATAAGTCGAGAACGGATCGCCAGGTTGAATTTCATAGGCCCTATTAATTTTTTTTGGGGGGGGGGGGGTTGAGAGGTGTGATCTGATGTTCAATATGGCCGCCAAGCGGACATCTTGGATTGGGAGTCTGTAATTTTAGAATCTGAATGTTTGTCTGATTGATTTTAATGTCTGAGGCATGTTGTGTTGGATTGGGGAGGTGTCCTATATTGGGCGCAATTCAGTATTCAATATGGCCGCCAGGCGGACATCTTTGATTTCTATGATTTTCAACTCGGTTCATTTTAGCTACTAAGTGTACTACTGCATTATAGGTGCTCTATTGCTATTGATAATCCTCAGATATTGATTCACGTCCATTCAGTAAAATGGAGAAAAATGTGTCACTCTGGTGTCCCTTACCACCACGATGGCACTTTTGAACTTCAACGTACGTGTTGTACTGTGCATTTGATATTGTATGTCCACATGTATCTCATTAGTTAACAAAATTATAACTTGCCGCAGGCTTTTTCGCTCAATATGTAATTTTAGGCCATGATATTCCTAAAGTATAATGAAGAAATCATACTTTGTAGTTCCTAAAGTTAAAAGGCCTTCAAATTGAGTGCCTTTCTTCTCCCCCGTTTAGAAATGAAAATCACATTGTGTAGGTGGTATAAAGGCAGTCTATTTAATTGGAACCTATCAATTGAATTCCATGCTTTTGCCTAGCACTGATTGAATCCTGCTGTTAGTTGGGTACATCAAAATGAAAACAAGATAAAAGTACGCCACATATTTAGCACTCCGCGCTCTACCAATCAACCATGTCATCGATAACATGGATTGTTGGGCCTTTCATTTATTGACAACACTTATGATCCTTTTGTGTTGAGAAAAAGCGTTTTGGAGTTTCAAGTTGCCCACTGTATTGGCACTCATTCACTCTCAGTTAGTATCGAATGCCTGACTGTCAAATAGGCTGAGGTCATTACATTTATACCTGGTATAGTTGATTAAGAAACCTTGGTGCTACATGCCATGATGTGTGTGTGTGTGGGGGGGGGGGCAAGCCAGCCAGATGAGCGTTTGTGCAACGTATAGCGTATACTTCTATGTAATTCCAAAGAGAAGGCGAGCACAAAAATCGACACACAATATGATAAAATATATATAAAGTCAATTTCCAGAATATTTAGCAACTTTTTGTTTACTTCTATGTAAAGGAAGCCTAATGAATGGAAATGTCATTTTCTTCATTTGAGAGGTGGGTTGTTCCACCTCCTTTTGGTTGGCAGAGGCGTCCACAATAAAGGGAGGTTCTGTACTTTTCTTCTTGGGGTCAGACGTGTACTTTCACCATGACATGCAAAATTGTCTTAATCCTAATTGGTCATGCGATTCTGCTTCTGCTCATTCTGGCGAGTTCTAATCCTTATTGGACATTAATCACCATCCACTGATGAAATGATATTGCTGTTGCTTTGGTGCCAGTATGTAATGCTTGCAGCGAATTCCATCCAATGCATTATTATTGTCATTAGGAAGTCGTAACCACAAACCATGTAATTGTTTTCTTTTCCGCTGTTGAGGCGAAACATTTCAAAATCGTTACTTGGCTGGATTTATTTTGCATACACGATGCAATCAAAAGTACATAATTTTGTCTGGTGTGTGTTTTGGTTGATGGGTGGGGGATTGTCCTTTGGGGGGGGGGTCGTCNCCGAGGGGGGGGGGCAATTTTCCTGGATCCATACTGTTGACATACATAATCTGTTGGTCAACAATTTTCCAATGCAAGTCAGCAAGAACTTTTAAACATATTCGTCATGCATGTTGCCGAATATACCAATTGTTTGAAAATCCTACCTGTGGTACATCCAGTCATGAAAATTGATCACAGACAATTTTTGATCAGGTAGCATGGTTCACGTAGTTTTCCATCCACGGTCAACCGTTATTCAAATATTTCTTCTCATGATTGGATTTCTAGAAAAAAATGATAATGAGAAAACATGGCCATACACTGGCATGACCGGCCTAAAAGCGATCGTGGGTTGGATCAAAAATAGATAAGAGATAATATCTATTTTTGGTTGACTTGAAATTGACATTAGTCTGAGTTGAGTGATACATGTACATGTACATTGTAATTATTACTAATAAAGTTTATTAGATGAATTTGCACCTTGAGTCAAACTGCACTGCAGGCAGAGAGAGAGTTTGAGTTTTGTTGAGAGCATCCTCCCACAGCAGGGGTTTTTACCTCGCTCCTCTTCATCAGCTCTTCACAAATGAGCATATGAATTGAAGTGCAGGGAGATCAACCCTGCTGTGGGAGGATGTGGTGAGAGAGGTGACAACATCTAAATGGTAAGGTTCTAATGATATATTCATAGACTTATTCATCGACTTGATTATCCTGTCCATTCATATGTGTGTCAGTGATTGAATTACACATAATTGAACTGATTATTGTCGAGCACCAAGGTAAACATTGGCTTTAGGCGGTTCGTTCTACGTCAGAGCCATCTGTACAAACAGAAATCAACTAAAGTTTGGAAAGTTGTCTATGAACAGATACGATAATCATTCGCTTTTTTGTTGCTGTGTTTTATTCTGGTTGCCAAGCCACTCAGTGTAACTTGTCAAGGGAGGCACGATCGTTTGTGTTGGTTTAATAGGACGACACACAAATGTCCTGTAGCTGAAAAAATGCTGATGTAGATTGTGGAATACGAATGAAATGAAAAGTGTGCACTGGTTGAACGATAGAAGGGAAAGTGTTCCATATAAAATAAAGTGAACATGTCAAACTGACCACACTGATGGCTAATTCACAGGGTGTCCCAGAAAAAAGTTATCCTGTAATGAATGGAATATAACCTTAGCCATGTGCAGCATGAAAGTGACTTGCACTCTCACTTCTGCCTGTTCCAGCATTGGACGATTATTCTGTTTGTCCATCCTGTTGTGACTGATTTATGCCTTTCCGTCACATGTCCAATGCTGATAAACCAGTTATCATGGAGAATCTTTGAGTAATGGAGTAATGTTAATGGTTTGTTGAATCTTGGTGAAAAAGTTGTTGGGGCTGTAATTTGTAAAGCAAATAAATGGCCTGATCACAAGTTGGAGGTATGGCTAACTGGTGTGACGTTGAAGAATCGATGTGTCATTTGCACTTGCTACTGTTTCAGCATCTGGTCAGAGATTTAACATCATTGATTTGAGTTGATGGCAACATTGCATGTGTTAGCAACCCTCTTCTGCCTGTCTGCCCATATCTATTGGTTGTGCTTTTCAGCGTGAGTCCAGGAACTGGCAAGGATGGACTGGAGTCACAAAAGGCCTAAAACTTGTGTGGGCATGATTCTTTGCTCGGAATTGGACTCGAATTCATCATGATAATAAAAGTTCCCTGGGAGAATGTTGTTTCACGGACTTTCCCATGAAGTTCTGATTATCTGAATCCTGCGGCTGGATGCCTTGAAACTAGAATGGAATACATGTACTTCCAAAGCAAGATGCTGGTAAAAATGTCATCATTATGATTTGGCCGCCAGGTGGTCTTGCCTGCCATCTAACTTTCGATATGCATGGTTTGGACATTCTACGATACCTTTCTGACAAAAAATACATGAAATAATTTAATTTCTCTCTGAAAAAGCTGATGAAACCCGTGACTGCCATGTTCTGGATTGCATTGTTCAATTAATTTATCATGTTGTGGATTACATATTGATTCTGCTATGGATGGTTTACTCATTCGTGCTTGTGGCATCACTCTGGCTATCCCAAATAGGCCTAAAGCCAAGTCTACATATACCAACATGGATTCACCCATCAATCGTGTTGAAGTTGACATAAAGGAAGAGGTTCAGGTATTTTGACTATTCAAGTCGGAGTTTTTCTATGGGAGATGAGTATTTTCTCAATCTTTAGCTCACCTGGGTGAGCTTATACCATACTGATTTGTCAGTCGTCTTCGTCCGTCATTTATTTTGTCTTCGGAGCTATTTTCTCTCAATTTACACACATGTACACCAACGGTCTTTACAGCACTTTCTGCAGTGATCTGATTCTAAATTCTGCCACCAGGGGGCTAAAATCCGAACTTTTAATGTGCAATTCCAACTTAACCTTTGGTCGGATCATCACCGAATTCATCAAAATTACATCTAATTAGGATACATGATGTATCACCAGGGTTTTGATTTGACCTCCTTTATTAGAGTCCAATTTAGAAGTGAAGTGTGAAAATGTAAGGCACTTCTGCATGTGTACCAAATTTCAACCCAACCAGAATTCAAATATGGCTACCAGGCAGCCATCTTGAAAATGGACATGGTCCAATTACTTATTGTTGCCAGTAGAGGAGTGTCACAGTGCCACCTGTGGGTTATTGGTTTCTCATGTCAAACCTCTTTAGAAGACAACAGAGAATGCCTTTTGGTCAGTGTTTGTGTTAATTCAAACCCGTGTGTTGGGTTTTGCCGATGATATAGTGATTTAAAGTACATTCAAGAATCTCACTAAATAATGCACGACTTGATTTCCCTAGTGGAAATTAGATTTAATTAACATCGCTGTGATGAGGTGGGCTCTCATGTTTTCCTATAACAAATTAGTCGACTTACTCAACCTTTTCCAATTTCGTGACTTCTGCTGAGGTAAAAATTAGGTCCTTATTGTTTTACAATTTTTCGGGTGTGGATGGTGTCAAATTGTTGCTGGAGAACTTCTTCCATTTTGAGGCAGTTTATTGTCAAGCGCACTTTTAGTGAATTCAGTAGGCTAGAAACCCTGTACCAGGTGTGGGTCCAAGAGGGGGGGGGGGGGCGCNGGGGGGGGGGGCGCACCCAGCGCACGCCACCCTTTCGGCCAACAAATCTTTAAAGTAGACCGTGAAATTCTGAAATTTGGAGCGAACCATTGAAATTCACCACGTTTCTGGCACAGTGGGTGCGCCCCCTCTTTTCCGAAATCGTGGATCTGCCCTTGTTGTGTACCCTACTTTTGAAGACATTCTTTCACAGGGTCAAAGGAAGTTCTAGAACAACTTTCACTTGATTTTTCAGCTGATCATTCCTTTCCCTAATATTCTCTTGGATCTGACATAAATTATGACATTATTTGTGCTTGTCTATTTCAGAGCCAGAATCCTGTACCATATCTTAGCTTTGTTCAAAATGTTGCTCTGGCTGATCGAGGAGCAAAGGCTGAAATGGTAATTGTACACTGCATTCACCCTGAACCACTTCACTTCGGAAGTTTGCGTCATTATGACGTCACGTAGGCTTAGTGCAGGTACATGTGCCATAGTTGTGGCATGACGTCATGGCCCAAAATTCCGGTCTATCGTACTTCGTAGTGAAGTGGTTTTGATTAAATTCTTGCTTGAAAAATTTTATTTATTTGTCACAGCATGAACATTTTATTCTCTTCTGCACAAACTGAAAAATGCTTTCATTTTCACAGCATGAACTTGTAATCTGTAGCTGGCTATACGTTTATGAGTTGCATACTGTTCCTATGGATTTCATCTTTGCTGCAATTTGCTATTAACGTTTATGAGTTGCATACTGTTCCTATGGATTTCATCTTTGCTGCAATTTGCACATCACGTTTCACAGTCGCCAGACTTATATCTACTGTCAGTCTATGCACATTCACAAGGAATGGTTTCAGTCACTCTCTTAACTTCTCACATTCAGCATGGTGGTCATGACTGTCAGTTCAAATCTCATCTTGGACCAGTTGTCATCTACCACACCCTTAGCCACACTCTCTCACATTTCTGATCAAAAATAATCATGCTGTCATAATGCAGAAAGAGGATGACTCAGCTTGAATCGCCCAGTGTTTTCTAGAAGACTTGACATATACATGTACATGTAGTTTGTGCCTGCCCCTCCCAAATTCCTTTCATCCAGTTCCATAGGGTTTGACTTTAATAGTAGTTTTGTATTAATAGTTGTGACACGCATGCCTGCATGCTCAAGCTGTTACTGAATGCAAAACCTGTGTAGCTTCAGGGACATTGTTAATGCTTCTTGATGGTTTCCAAAAATTCTCTACTAAATCGAAAAACGATGATACATGTACTTAGATGGAATGTCGGATGAGTAGACTTTTTTTAGGGTAACAACTCATATTGAAAGTAGGTTTCTGTATGCAGTGGTCCGAACTGCAATCATGTTCTGAACATCGAAGAAGCCATTTTCAGTGTCCTTGCGATGAGGAACCAGCACAGCTGTTTATCATGACAGGTAGGCGCTGCGAGTGGACATACCGAAGACATAATGAACAGAGCAAAATGTCGCGTCATGGTGCTCTTAAGGCCCCTATACATAGAAGTATACGGTATACGAAAACGCCTGTTAATGCCCCAGTCACATATCCACTCCGGGGCCCGTACGGCGAGTAAAAACAGACATTTTGGCCAATTTCTACGGTGCCTAGTTTGATCCAGCCTACTTTCCGCCTATCTATGAGGCGATTTCGGCATGATTCATCTTAGATCCGAGTTTCAGTCTCTAAAATCCGCAGCAAGCCACTGGGTGGGGAAAATCGTACGGGGCCCGGTGCATTTGTGACCTAGGCTTAACAAAGGCTTCAAATGGATTCACGACCGTGAAACCATTGTTAACCGCCGTTTTCGTATACATAGAGGTATACGGTATACGAAAACGCCAGTTAACAATGGCTTCACGGTCGCGAATCCTTTGTGAGGCCTTTGTTAACCGGCGTTTTCGTATACCGTATACTTCTATGTAATCGGGGCCTTACACAGTGCAACATGGAGGGGATGTTGAAGAAAGGTACAACCGCTTGCAGTGCCTCTCACTCCCATTAATGGTATAGTTCTGCTGGTTCCTCATTATGATCCCGTGGCATGTCTTGTAGCTTTCTTTGTTAATCTGACACTTTTGTCTATGTGCCTTGCGTGTAGGAAGTCATAGAGCGTGACGAGACCGTCCATCCGTGTGGGCGCTTCCTCTCCCACATGCATGCCAAGAATGTTAGTTTAGGCCCTGCCAGACGGATTGTCAAGGTATGTCAATTGCATGTTGTTATTACTTCTCACTGGTGGTGGGAATTCTGTGTGTCAACTTCACAGGAAAGTCAGCGAATCCAACATGGCCAACTTTTGTTAGTGCCGAGCCTAGCTACAGTTCTTTTATTTTCTGAGACTGAGTAGTTGAGAAAAGGTTCAGAAAGAAAAGAAAATATCAAAGATCAAAAATTCATCGCTTGTAAATTTTCGCAAAGATCAATGTCACAGGTAAGTGCTGTGTGTTGGGTTTCTGTCCTTGTTTGAAATTGTTCTTTGGAGTGTATAATATGGATGAATTTGATGAGTGATCAAGTTTATATCACTGTTGGTCACGTTCAATGAAACCTTTTGATTTTATATGCCTACATGTACTGTTATTCTGAACATTAAGCGAAATGTGTCATGTGGGTAAAGGTTTTTTAAATCTCCTCCTTCGTGTTTGCAGACTGTTAAACCCAAAAAGCCTTTGCCCCAGCGAAATGAAGGTACAGGTGATGCCCATAAAGAAAGGCCTAAAGTTAGAGTGTCATATCCACCATGGCCTCCAAAGAGACCGAAAGGTAACGTATAGGCCTACATACAGTCGGATGACCAGGCGCCAGATCCAAGATGACTCATCTTCAGGGGTGTAGCTAGCTAGCTAGCAGAGGGGGGTCTGGGAGCCCTCCCCCAGAAAAAAATTGAACATTTACATCATCTCAAATGCATTTCCCCACATCTGACTCCACAATAACTTGGCTTGAAGAGGGGAAATGACCTTTACAGGGAAACAATTTTTTTTCCATTTTTGCTCGGGGGGGGGGGAGATTTGCCCCCCCCCCGCTAGCTACGCCCCTGATCTTCCAATGTTTCACGGAATATCCTTCCTGCCTTTTCATTTACATATTGATACATGTTATGAACCTCAGCTCTGTGGTTGCGGTTGTGGTTCAAATGCCATAATCCGTGTTGTCGTTGGACGTTATAAAGATCTGGTAACCATTTGTTATAGCCTGGAGGAGGTCGTCATTCAAAATTCTTCAATTGCAGCCAAGAAAGTAGTCGTTCCCTCTGCATCAGACAGTCATGTCAAAAAAGAACCACCTCCCCCGCCCCCATCACCTCCTAAGTCACCTACACCAGAGCCACCTCAGGAAGCACCTAGAGATCCTTCCCTAGATCCCGATGAAGACATGGGGTATAAATCCGGAGACCAAGAAGGTTAGTTCATCACACACCTCATCAGCCTGGTAGAATGTCCTTGTCTGTTGTGCCTGTGTCCTTGTTTTAGAATCCTAATTGTTGCAAATTATAAGAGGTATAGGGATTCGGAGGTGACTTGTGCTGATGATTCTTCTCTGTGCCATTACGTCGTGCCCCCTCACAGGTCACGAGCGACTTGGGTACAAGAATGTCCACGTGCTGTGCACAGACACTGGGGCAAAAGGGCAGAAGAAACAAATAAAGCCAATGGAGAAATATGTACTCAAGAAGGGTAGAGCCGCTATTATAGATGGCACCACGTCTTTTGGAAGCATGTACCATCACCACAATGGTGCTGCAACCGTCAACATGTTCAAAGTCACTCCAGCTCTCGCTCGATTCTGCAGTAAATAGGCAACTTGGTTTATGTGCATGGGAATGTTAACATTTATGTGCATGGGAATGTTAACAAAAGCACTTACATGTATCTTATTGCGTTTTATTGAGGGTAGCTGATGAAGAAAGGCAACGTCTACTCTCCATTACTTTCAAAAATCAGTATTTCAACTACCATAGCTTGTATGAGAAGCGATGATGAAGTAACTGTGACTGAAGCATAAATTGTCACCCTCCTGTGCCCATGGTTTTCAGCAAAACGTTGGTTGAGTTTGCTATTCAGTTGTAGCAGTATGATATGGATTTGAAGCTTTCCTAGTAGTTTGCTGTCGTCGTCTTCTTGGCCTTCAAAGTAACTGTGGGTCCCAAGTGCCCGATACAAATAGATACTCCCTTGGGTTACCCTTCCTGATGAGAATATCGGGACCTCTATCCCTACGTCACTGCGGAGTCACAGAGGGCAGGGAAGTGGCAAGAATCCAGATTACCTCAGGATGAAGTACATTGTAAAGGTGTCTACAGGTCGACATTGCGTCCTGAAGCAACTCGCGGCAACTAGCTTTCCGGCGATGGAAGCAACACTGAGTGACTGATCAGACTTTGCCGATTTTGTTGACCTGATCACGCTTGCATCTCCGAGCAACTGCCGGATGCATCATGAGCGTGCTGTTCGAGGTATAACTGCCAGTTGCTCCGAGTTCCTCTCAATCGCTGAAATGTCGACCTGCGCGTTGTGGGTTTTTTATCTGCGACGGATCCGCGAGTTGCTTCAAGACGCAATGTCGACCTGTGGGCACCTTTAAAGAGAGTTGTTCCGTAGTACTAAAATGAAGTGAACTCTCTTTGAAATGTTTGAACGACAATGATCCTGGATCCACAGTTATTTGAAGCCCGTTAGAGGTTTGGTTTTGAGTGTACATGTCTAGATGTAGTCTTGTGTTGTGTTTTCTACAGAAGACCCTGACAAAGGAATCTATGACTTGGGTCCGTACGTGTCCACCGAGAGGGTGGACGACACGTTTGTCCAAGGAATGAGGAATGTTACTGTCAAAGAGAAACCACAAGGTAGGCAGTAACAAATGCATTGAGATATTTTAATCAATGGAATTAATGTTTATCATTTCCATGTTTCCATTTCAATACGTGGCCACCCATAAATGCTATGGGCCGAATTCACCAAGGGTGATCATCGCGCGATTAAAGCCCAGTTTATACTTCGACGCACGACCATCGCCGGCGACCGACGCGTTATCTTGCGTTCGACGCCGATCCCCATCGTGCGATTTGGTCGGCGTCCGATCGCGAAGCTGTAATTACATCAGTCATTTCATAACAGGTCGCCGTCGCTAAAGTACGCTGGACTCTGAATCAATTCCGCGAAGTCGGCGTCCAGATTTGGTCGTGCGTGGAAGTATAAACTAGGCTAGACTTTGGCTAAGGATCCATTCACGCGATTTTCGTGCCGCGCGATGTCGCATCCTTTGTCCGCGACCAACGCGGCGGAAACAAACAATGCTTTCGAGCGTCTGCGGCAAGAAAATCGCGTGAATGGATTCTTAGGCTAAGTCTTAATTGCGCGATGATCACCCTTGGTGAATACGGCCCTATATGTCTGAGAGATGTCTGTCTTCCCCGCCCACATTTCCATCAGAAAACAAGTCGTAGTTGCAATCAACAGTGATAGATGGCGCCACTATTTTCATTGGTAGGCATTATCTGAGAGATGTGAACGAAAAATACTCAGAATATTCACCATTCTCTCTGTAACATTATTTGGCATCTGTTTTCTACTTTTATCCTACTGTCCATCAGATGGGGATGGAAGTAAGTGAGGGAAGAGAACTACATTTTCATTATTACCTGCATGTAGTGGATGTCTGCATGGAGATTCATTTTGCATGTCACGATTTCTATGCTGAAAATTTGTTGCACATTTCGACTGATGATGATCTTTTGTTTCAAACCCGTTCACCTTTATGATGACTTGGGTTACATTTTTATTTGCATACAAAAAAAATACAAGAATACATAATAGTAGCCAAGAATCAATGATACTAAAGCTAGGAATCCACTGCTGATTTTCGCTTTACGACTAGCATTGCAACCTGCTACCTGCGGGATTAAATATAACCGTAAGGAACTGATACCGGTCGCCGACCGATTGCCGACTGAAATTGATCACATCTTCGCCATTGGTGGAAATCACGTCTAGCTATCGAGTGCCCAGTTGCGAAGCAAGTCGCAACGCAAAATCAGGTTGAAAATCAATGGTGGATAGCTGAATATTAACAGCAGCGGTAAAAAATCAGCAGCTTTTATGGGAAGGTACACCCCAAATGTCATGTACATTTCACCAGAATTTGTCACCAGAAATGATTGACAAGTTTATTGTCCTTATTTGTCAGAAGGAGAGTGACAAAATCATCATCAGTCAATTCTTCCAATTGCATGGCTTATCTTTCATTTGCATGTGACCTGATAGTTGTAGTTAAAGCTTTGTATGTTTCTCCAAGTCTCTTACAGCCAGTGTCAACCACCTGAAGGTAAACGATTCAATGTACAAAGCATAACAAACACTGTGCAGTGCTGCCATCTCTAGGCATCAAATAACCTGATTTATAGATCGACACTCCTGTACGCCCTACCCGAGTACTTCTAGACGATAATGCCAATAGCGTGTAATTAATTGATACACAAACTGTCTCAGATTATTATGTTGGTTTCATATTTTTGTCCAAGAACGGGAATGGGGGTTGGAAGATGCACTCCTGCACAAGTGACCTCAGGGGCAAGTAAATTACAGGAGTCAGCTGGCCTTACGAGATCAAGGATGGATTCATCCCTGACCGATCGTAGGTCTTGACATTGTTGGCTAGTATCAGCATTAATAGTTCCCCATGTGGGAGGTAGACAAATGGAAGATGCACTCCTGCACAAGTGACCTCAGGGGCAAGTAAATTACAGGAGTCAGCTGGCCTTACGAGATCAAGGATGGATTCATCCCTGACCGATCGTAGGTCTTGACATTGTTGGCTAGTATCAGCATAGTTCCCCATGTGGGAGGTAGACAAATGTGTTTCATTCCCGTTCATGGTCAAACTGTGAACTTATACTGAGACAGTCATCGTCTTGTTGGTTGTCCTCTTGTGATGTGCTGATAACAAAGGGTTGAGCGGAACCTCCCTTAATGGACGGACACCTCAACCAGGAGGACAACAGCAAATTTCAGCCACAAATTGGTCACATCTATTCATTTCCTCTATAATCAGGACACAATTAAGGGCAGCATTTGTCAGTCCTGAAAAGGTCCTGAAGTTCTGCTGTAAATACAATGTACATGTAGATGCAATTTCATTACTTGATTCCCCATTCTTGCTCACAATCGTGATTCTGATATCGAAAATGCTTAGTGCACAGCTTTTCTAACACTGACTGATCTGGCTCGAGTGATATCATTATCTTTTTGTACCAGTCTGTGAAAGGCTTAAGTTGATTTTGATGTCTCTCCTTTGTGGTTGTTGCTGTGATAATTAATTGAGTTGTGACTAACAGCAAGAAGAGCATTGTAATCATCACAAAATTATGCAATCCCCAAAAACATTCTGGAATAAAACGATTTTAAGGCATTCACAAAAAGTTACAATTCACCCATCATGTTGCTAGTCAAAACTCATGTGCATTTTGTGTGATGTCATTTCCATGAGCTGTAGTCCATGTTTGATTCCTTTTTGTTCTGGAGATTTGGTCATAGATATGTAACCACCATACAACATAATAAATGGTACTCTGCATGGCTTTTATTGAGCTGCTGTAGGCGCCTTCATGCACAGCATCTGATGGCAAAGTGCCTTCAGGCCTTCTACTTGTGCTCTTCTTCTTGCACACCTTGTAATAGTGTTGTTGAATGGGGGGGGGGGGCACAACTACTTCTAATGCACTATGAAGCTGCAGTGGAAAGCACTTGCGGTATGTGGGTTTGGGTGCCTTTTCGGCCCTCAAATGCACCTGGATGATTATGAATCATGAACAAATGATTATGAAGCGTGGTAGGTTGTTGAACATGGTACCGGTTATGCTTCTCTGACCACATCTCCTACAAACTGGTACAAACAAAAGTGTGCACCTTGCTTGTCTCACTGCATTCTGTGTTGCTTGCTTGCTTCTTAGGTGGTAGTGTTTGGAAACGAAGTCAACGCAATAGGATTTTATCACCTCTAGAGGGTGATAACAAGCCTGATGCCAAGACTAAGAGGACGAAATGTAGAAAATCTCGCACTGGAATGGTGAAAAAATTGAGTGTGGTGAAGTCAGGCGGTGATATAGTTGTGGAGATACCACATGGAGCTGTACAGCAGACAAAGAAAACAGGTGGTGGGTATCTTCGGCAAAGATTTCGTTGTGCAGATGGGTCTTTTGAAATGAGTGCATTCAGTTTAGCCCTCAATATTGAATCGAGCTTAGAACAGAATCTCAAAAAAGCACACCCATCTTTAACCATTTTGCTACCATTGACTGGTTTACTGGTCTGTGGCGTCAAGACACTGCCATGTTGTCACGATTACGTCATAATGACGCAATGTCTGGTACTGAAGTGAATAACCCCAATACCATCCCAAACTTCAGAATTCTGATTTCCACCGGTTTTCCTTTTTGTCCCCTTAATTGCCTGCAACCGTCTGAAAATTGGCAGATGGGAACAAAAGCCGAAATTGAATTAGTGGTGAAAAAAACCAATAGGCCAAGGGTCGTGTCTTGCCTCAGGAACCAAGCCTTCTCCCTTTGACCCTGCGCTCAAGAAGTTGATGAGAAATGTGATTAGAGTAATCTGATGAGATTTCCACTCTTGCTGATGGATATCTTTTCACATGCCACAAATCTGCTTGTCTGTCTCAGCCTCCGTACATTGTGCCCTCCCTTTACCCTGCTGTTCGCTGTATAGCTTGGCTTTTTGTCGAATTCGCTTTTTTTTGTTTGCCAGAATATACATTAATCCTCCTTAACTTGCTTGATAGCTTCCTTATATTTTGTTCATATGACATTTTTGTTTCACAATTTGCTCATTTCTTGATTTGCTTGCTTGCTTTATTGCACAGGAAGTGGTGGAGATCCCTGGAATTTAGTAAACCCCATCCTACCCCCGGTTCCATCCCAGTCACCTTCCCCTCTTCCCGAACAAATACGCGAGGGTAATAAAGAAGACAGTCAAAGTAGTGGCTTTAGTGGTAGTAGTGGTGGTGGTGGTAGCAATAATGGTGGTAGCGCTGGTGGTGGTCGAATGAGACGAAGGAAGAGATCATCACATCGAACTGATGATGGAGGTGATTCCAGTAATACAGAGGCTACACAGGGTACTGAAACTTGTCATGTCGAACTGATCTTTTAATCTTGGTAAAGTGCAGGGCAAATAGCATGTAACATTTCCTCCAATTGTAATTTTATTGATGAAATATAAAATGCTCTTTATATGTGACATTTATACGTCTAGACTGACCCAGTTTTGTTGGAACCTGAAAATCACTTGAGTATGTTTTGAACTTTTTTTGAAACTGAATGTTTGTGGCGTAACGGGTGCCCCTTCATTGCATATGTTCCTGGACCTATGGCTAATGCAAAGGTATGATAGCCTTTGAAACTAAAAGATAACCTTTGAAATTCAATTAAAACATCAATCTTAAACCATTGCAGTCTTTGTTGCTACTGCTGTTCACAGCAAAATGAATCCACACAATTAAACCTAAATCAAAGGTTTCAAAATTCAATTTAGCAGCTTGGATCGTTAAAGATTTTTTGCCGTGTTCCTTTGAAAACCATTGATGGGGGTATGTTTCACTTGGCGGAAAAGGTTGGAATACGCGGAAGTTGTCTGGTTGAGTACATGCTATATGCTTAGCTAGATCGAGTGGCTCAGCTCATGCCATCTGTATTTGGTTTAATACCAGTTAGAAATCCCCAAGATATCCAACATAGAGTACAAAAAACGACACACAAAATGATAGTAAACATGAAGTCGTCTCCGAATTTCGCAAATTTTTGACCCCAACCCGGGTTTTCCTCAGGCACTTTTTCTTGGAGTGTGATCTCTTCTACTAGTAAGTGCCTGAAGAAGACCCCACGGTTGGGGGTCAAAAATTTGCGAAATTCAGAGACGACTTTCAAAATTGAGTGAGTGGCCTAGGACGCACCACCAAATTGTAGCTATCAGAAGTTCCCCTCTTAAACTTAAGTTATTGTCACAAGAATACTGGGCCTTTTGGCCTCCATTCTAGATTAATTAATTAATTAATTAACCTTCACCTCCGACACATATCCTTCATAAAGCAAATGAAAAATATTGCTGGGGCTGTTGTGTATTGTTTTTCTGTCAAAATACTTGGAAGTTGAAAAATTTGCCGGCCACCGAGCACACATGAAAACCTCTGTGTAATTGTCAGTTGGCGAAGGATGTTGATGGATGTGTTTATGGCCAGTGTATAATTGGCAAATAATGATATGCCAACCTTTCAGAATGTGGATGCTGTGAAATAGATGGCTTTTCCAGCCACATTTTGAATTTGGCTGATTGGTGAATTTGTCGTCATTATTTTCAACAGTATGTCAGTGGAATCATTTGGGGAATACAGTAAATGATGTTAAACGCAAAGTATGTCTGAAAGTCAGGGAAAAAATAAAACATCCACGAAGAGAGTCAGGGCTGTGAACCATGTAATAATAATAAGAACAACAGCAGCAGCACAATTATAATAATTACAACTATAATAATTACAATTATAATAATTACAATTATAATAATTACAATAATAATAATTACAACTATAATAATTACAATTATAATAATTACAATTATAATAACAATTATAATAATTACAGTTATAATAATTACAATTATAATAATTACAATTATAATAATTACAACTGTAATAATTACAATTATAATAATTACAATTATAATAATTACAGTTATAATAATGACAATTATAATAATTACAATTATAATAATAACAATTATAATAATTACAATTATAATAATTATTAAGTTCTAGTGCTAAAATAGTGTTAAAACATTTTCTGAGCACAGTACAATAAGAATCATGAGATATTTCCTGAATACATTGCAAGAATTAAAGTATAAGAAGACATAAAGCATGACATTAGAATGAAGTGAATAATGGATGCATTTGGACATGTGAATTAATGTAATCTGTATCATACCTGTGTAGCCATTTCCACCCATATTTTAGAAAAGAAATGCCATGATATCGCTAAACATTGAGATAGAAATGTGGTCTGTCTCGGTTGTTTGATCATTGACCATCAACTCACAAACTATTTAAGTATTGGAAACTTTAATACCATCCTGGACTAGTTTTCTACTGACCAGTGGTACCTGGTTTGTTGATCTTCACGTGCATAAAACATTTGAAAGGTGTTTCTGCAGTAAGTGCCAACATTCAAATTTACTTCAATACAACTGCTGATTTCAGATGAAGTTCTCGAAGCCCAACAGCTTTCTACAGTTAAACTGGATGATTCCAAGAAATTAGGCCTCTCAGTCAAGCGAGATCCTGAAGGGGTAAGTTTCTGTTGATGCTGGGTGAAACTCACCAGTAATGACTATGAAAAGTATTGAAATTCAATAGTATATCTGTTTATTTCATACTCAAAGGTATAGCAGATGAAGCTGATCAGAATAGGCTGTGTAAGCAACACTATTACTTGAAAATCATTGTGGGCAGGTAAGTAGAGTAGGCTATGAAAGTCACTGTATCCCTATTGAGTATGAAAATAATTGAATAACAGATGATTGAGTAAAACTAGGTATGAAGTTCATTTATGTCGTTTTACTATGAAGATTATTAAATAGCTGGTGAAAAGACTAGTCATGCAATTCAATGCCAATTTACTGTGAAAAGTATAGCGTAGAATATGTATCTTTCAGATTTTTTTTCAGATTTTTCTCTTTAGTAATTGGTTACTTTCAAATTATGATATAGTTGATATACACAGACTGTTCCACAAACACATAATTGTAATATTCATGGAAAAAACGTTCACAATTCATGAACATGACAGACTTATGAAAAAATAAATACAAACCACTTAAACTGTCTGGTCATGTTAAGTCAAGATTTTTTTCCTAGTTTATTTCAATATTTGATCTAAGCGGTGTTGATGGTGCAGACGGTGTCCCTTGTTTGGTTTCAATCTTGGGGAAATTTTTCATCGGTTTTTTTTCAGTGAAGAGAAGTTTTCAGTTCTGCCACTGCTCAGATGCTATATTCATGAAGCGTTCGCAACTTGGCGTGCACGCAAATCTATTGTAAGACAGTCAGTGAAGGCATGTGCAGCCAAACAATAGACTTGCCTGCGCGGAAAGTTGCGAAGGCTTCGTGAATATGGCCCCTGTTGGCTTGGAAATTGTTACACGTGTGATCTTTGGCAGTCCCGTTATTGTTCAAAGACCATCCGTTGTAATACAGTTTCGGAAGAGAGTCAAAGTGGCCAAACATCCACAAGAAAGCAGCAACTAATACGAGCTTCAGTTTTCTAAAACAAAATTCTTTGAGATATACATCCATTGACTGAATGAGAATATTTTTTCCTGCAAATCCAATGACTGAAAATATTTTTTCCTGCACCCACCAGGGCTGGTCAACACGCAGAGCACATAACCCTCACCACAAGTCGACCGCAAGTTTATTTCCCTATGACGTCTTTGACCAGTTTTTTCCAAACTGTTTGAAGATTTCTAAAACAATATGTTTAGAAAGGCCGGAACGCTCACTGATGGTAGTAACACTTATTTTTTTTGGTGGATGCATGAAGCTGTCTAGTCTTCGCTAGCTAAAGTTTTCAGAATTTGATGGGATCAGTAACCAGCAGGTATTGCCTAAAATAGAAAAAAGTCCTTTTCCAAATTCCCGAAAAAAATCTTGGATTTATTTCACATCCTGCCTTCCTGTTCGTCTTCCCATTCAGTAAACTGCTTCGTGGATATAGTGCGGTGTGGTATGTTCTCCCGTAGGATTTTTTTGCTAAAGTTGATTTTTTTACTGTTTTGGCTTCAGTGAGGTTCCAACTGCCCAAAAATGACGTGGTGCAAATTTTCTCACCCTTCCCTCACTTTCTGGGGGACACCAATGGATACAACGACTGAGCTTTGTACAGGAGACTGGGAGTCGATATACAGCTAACTTTTGAACGGTTGGATTTACACCCCATAAATGTATTACCAACATATAGAAACATGGTGCCTCCAAATCAGATAGGCATATTCTTAATTGTTTTTAGTCGTTATGTAACGAGAGATGACGTTTTTCATATAAATTAACACAAAATGAGTCAAAATGCATAAAACGTCATTTCCCAATTACGTAAACCGCTTAAAAACGCCAAGAATAGGCTTATTGGATTCCGAGGCACCATATTTCTATCTGTTGGTAATACATTTATGGGGTGTAAATCTAACCATTCAAAAGTTAGCTGTACATTGTCTCTCATTCTCCTGTACAAAGTCCAGTTGTTGCGCGCATTGATGTCCAATGGTAAAGTCAGTTGGCGAAATTGGGGGACGCCCCACAAAGAGGTTAGCGGTCAGAAAATTTGCACCCCATCAATTTCTGATAGTTTGGACCCTAAAGAACCCAGAACTGCAAAAAAATCAACTTTAGCACAAAAATCCTACGGGAGTTGCTTTGTTGACACACCACACCGCACTAATAGTGTTGTCGGGATGATCAGTGGATTACAGGCTTATCGGAGTAAATCGGGACAAATTTCTGGATGTGTCCACGGGAGTTATAAAGGGCGTCACCACTTGAGAGAAAGTCTGACAGTTGAGAGAACTTAGACAATGATTTCCGTCTGAAGTTGTTGTCTAGATGTCTAGGGCTTGGCCAATGGCCAAGGTATTCGGACAGTTAAATGAATTCAGTGAGAACCCACACAACGTTTTATCACGGCAGGGCGGCGCTGCGAGCGGTCGTACCGAAGTCGTAAAAACAGAGCTAATGTATAAACATGTTTATTCAGATAATAACTGGAAAAGCTGACGCGACAGGCGCAGCACCTATAGCAGAGCAAATGTATGCATGATGCATCCATGATGCAGTGCACACGAACGAGATGTCAAAAAATGTGCAACACTCACAGCGCCTCCTACTGGCATTAGTTCTGCAGGTTCTCCATCTAACAGTCCAAACACCTGTTAGCGAGGTCACTTTATGGGACTCCACTGACTTGACACTTTTATAGAGATCATCAAATTCTGATTCCAGCCTTTTATAGCTCATTTGACATTCCAGTCAGACATTTCACATGAAAACATAGCCGCCTCAATATTTTATATGTAATTATTCATGAAGCTATTTAGAGGTCTCCATCAGTTCAATGTTTCAAGTATCATGTGTCTGATTTAACCGTGGCAATTGAGATGAATATTTAGAATCTGTGATTCTCAAAACAGGATGTTTAATTCGAAAATTGCACCTGTTTGTATGTTATTGTTATGTATGTATTTCCCCAGCCATCTTTAGCACCTGCAGTGTTGCTGTTGGGTCCGTGCAGTTGATCAGGCGGCTTTCCAGACTAGATAGCTTTGTCATCCTTAGCTAGTTATTTTAATTTGTATTTTTTGTCACTACCCTGTGCAACCTCTCATAACTCTCTATTAAACCAAGGTAACGAGTTGGACGCTGCACCATCGTAATAGCTCACAATCGTGTCACCCTGGTATGTAGTTCAACAAGTTACATATTGATACAAAATGAATTCAGGTTCCAGTACAAGCCCTTCACTTATGTACTCGCAAGGCGAAAAAAGAAAAAAATGGGATCAAGTTTTTCTTCTTTGTTTTCTGCCAAAATGCCAAATACATGCATGGGAGGATACCAGGGGGTATCAGATGTGGGAACACCAAGTGTTACACATCAAAATGTTAAGCCTCTACCGGTAACCTTAATTTCTTGGTTGTAAGCTTCAATTGTTGGTGACAAAGCAGTCATCTTGATAGAAAAACAACTTCATAAAATATATACAGGTTTAAACAACAGCTTTGTTGCCTAAAGGTTACTCCATTCTAAAAAATATTTTGGTCTTTATTCCATGATGTGATTTGCTATTTTGTGCGTCACTCATTACACCTGGGATCGTTTGCCTTTCCTTCTTCTGTCGGATTCTTCTCCCCAAAAAGCAAACATTCAAGAACTTGTTATTTAGAAATTTTTATCTTTGTCTAGATTTTGATGTTGTAACTCCTTCAAGTCCTTTGTCAAATGTTGGTAAGGTCTGTCCCGGTCGATTTGAACTCTTGAAATGAGCTTTCTTCTCTTCTCTCTTTCTTCCTTCCCCCTCACTCTTTATTCCCAAGAAGTAACTCGATAAGAAAGTGTTCTCAGGTAGTTCAAGATTACTACCAGGGTTGTTGGCAAGACAATTCATGTTTTATGAGGTAGTCTTTTGAAATACAAGAGGTCTTTGAGGACCTACCGTCATTCTGTGATCCATTGTGCGGTGAATTTCCTCATATGGCAGTAGATAAATATGGTGTACAAAATGCATTTCAATGACATTTTCACTAAGGCATATTTTGTATTATTCTGCTAGAACTTTGCTGCCATCTTTTGGCAATAAACACGGCTGACTGCTCCTATTAATGAGAAAAAGCTCATGATCTTCATGTAATTTATGGTTTAAGTAACCTTTTTCTCATTGGAGTCTTGTGTTTTTTCTTTGAAAGTGGGTTCAAGCAAGACTTTGCAAACAATATTCGTTTATTGCATGAATGAATGAAGTGAGTAATAATTTTTCTTTTGATTGGAAGTAAGCAATATTTATTGATTGATGCACTTTCCTTCAACTGAAAGTGATACTGATGTATCCCATTCGTATACAGAACCTACTGGAGTCGGAAGAAACGGAGCTTGTGGAAAAGAAGAAACACAAACATTGCAGCAAAGGAAAGTCACTGCGAGGACATGTAAAATATAGTTCTGATTCCACCAAGGAATCCCAGAAACCAGATAACAAGATACGGAAAGGAAATCAGAGAGGCAAAGTTTCTGGAGAAAATTTCAATTCAAAAGTCGTCAATTCAACCGGCATTTCCACTGCTAACGATTCTAGGGGATACCCCGCTACCAGCCCTCTTCTTGGTCAGAAACAGCCAAACGTTCTAGGTGATCAGGTACAAGTTGTTAAATATTGGCATGCGGCTGTATGTGTCATCACTTGGTCATTTTGATTTCTGTATCAAGTCACATTCTCTCCTTTCGTTCTGTTGATGTGAATCCTTGATTCCTTCGTTTTGTTGCTGTCCTCTGATTGCACACTAGACTACAGAAGAAAGGCCTTTATTCTTCGGAGAAGTCTTTCTCCTCTTACCCACAGGCATCTCAAGGTCTGTTACATTTTACACCCTGTCACAAGCATTTATGTGAACTATTTCTTTCTTTTTGTCACCCTCTTCATGTGAACCATTGATTCCTTGCATTATCCATACTAGGATGATCACCTGTTTTTGTTGCTGCCTGGATTGCACACTGGATTAGAAAGAAAGTCTTTTTTCATTTGCTAAGTCACACTTTTCCCACTGGCATCTCAAGGTCTTGCATCATCAACTGTTAGTTGCATTTTACAGTCCTATCACAAGCATTTACCATCATCAGGATGTTCAACTTTATTTTTTCCTTCCAAAGCTGATGTGTACACCAGATTCAATACTGTCTTTCCTCACTTTAAGTATCTTCCTAGACGAGTTATGCGTTCTTTTTACCGACACAAGGCCTTCCATTTGTTTCATCCATATCGTGGATTTTACACTGCTTAACCTGTCACAATCTTAATTGTACTGGCTTTAAAGATGTACTTTGCCTATCTCTGATCAATCCAAAATGGGTTTGTGGTCTGACTCACTAAGAATTGCATGCAGGAAGATCCTCATCTTGCAGCACGTCCTCACCTCCCTTCATTGTTAGACAGTGTTTCTCCTTTTTGATTCATTCCACTTCACATTAGGATCTATAATTGATGAGACTTTGTCTCCTTGGATTTACAGCAACATGTAGTGTGATGAGCAGAGGCTCGTTAGAAGTAATTTTGTGTTTGCACTAATGTGAAAGGGAACCATGTTGGTTTGGGATTCTTTTTGTAAGTTCCTGATGACCTCATCATGCAGAGGGAAACATGTCTCATGCAGATGGTGGTTGATCGCGCTTGAAGAACCATTTCTCAGCCATGTTCAGTCAGTCATGTGGGGAAACACCTGAAGTCAGCTCTGCCAGGCATTCAAGAATTTTCAAGATGGCCGCCACGGCAGCCATGTTGTATTTACTTCCTTTAACAATAACTGACGATGTGAACTTGATCTATTTTTCCAAAAGTTCTTGCTGTAATGAAATACTTGATATAAAACTATAAATTATCAAAAAAATTTAAAAAATCAAAAAAGTTTATAAGAAAATGATGGCACCCATGAGTATTCTGCATTCTTATCATGATTAAAAGGGCAGGCATTATTTTTCTTGCTCTTAAAGTTTACAGATTTGGGATGCTGGATGTTGGGGGTTTCGAATTAGCAGAAACACAAGATTATTTTGCTGGGCCACGTTCTCTGATTCATAAAGAATTCACCCCCACTTAGTCTGATAATCCTGAGAGTGTTAAAGATTTACATTGTAGTTCTTTTAAGTAGGAAGAATCCCAAGGTATCTTGGGCCAAAATACCAACTACATCAACAATTCATGATTTGTTGCTTACGAATTGATTTGCGAAGTCAAGGTAAACTGCATTTCTTTTAAGAGCCGAGTGTTTCCTGCAAGGATGTATCTTGTGGCCGGATGGTCATGTTGGTTCAGAAAAAGCATTCTTACACTAACCAAAATGAAGCACAGTTTTAACACTTGGAGCCATACTCGGTGGTACCATCACCGTTTGGAAAAGCCCACAACATTTGTGTCGCACAACAGAGTCGTTAAATCATAATATTGAAATGATGGTTAATTGACCCATCATGTTCATTTCCTTTGTCATGTTGAATATCAAGGTTTGCAGCACTTATTTCCCCAGACAATGACAAGCATCACCCCCAATTTTTGTTTTTTTTGTTCAGACACACTTCAATCGTCTGTCACTTGACACTCAAGCAAAAGGTTCCATGCCCGGCCATATTTTGGTTTGAATTAATTATTGTGATGTCGGTTATTATACTTTGTAATCATTTTGATAGGTTATCATTTAAATGTTTTTCTTCTTCTTCTTCTGATATTGAGGATAGTGCGGTAGAAGTGAAATACGTGTGTTTGCCATTAGTTTGTCAAGCTCCCTGTTGTGCAGGAATTGATTCAACTGGCCCCAAATTTATCAGGATATCACCAAAATTTATCAACTAATGTCAGGATAAAACTATATTTTATCAGGATATAACTAGAATTTATCAGGGTGTAACTATAATTTCAGGAGGTAAAGAAACCCAAGAAGCCAAGACCACCAATTGTTAAAAAAACAAAAGTAGTGAAGGCAAAGATTATTCCTTTGGAATCGCCACCAAAGAGTGTCACACCACCTCAATTTGAGCCCCGGAAAAAGGTCTCATGGATTTTCGACGATGAGGATTTTTCTAGTGAAGGGGAAAGGGGTAAGTTTGCTCTCTTTCTAAATATTTTTTAGGATAACAAAGCTCTTAATGATATAGCTTTAAATTCAAATTTGAGCACTTAGATTTTGAGTGTTGCACACTCACTCCTTTGATGACTTCGAGTGTCGCACACTGACTCCTTTGATGACTTCTCATTTCCTGCTAGCTAGGCGTAAGCAGTATATAAATTAAGGTTATTTGGTTATATTTGGGGACAGCAAAAGCTTTGTTTATGTACTGTGCCCACCTCATTCCATCACTTCTGATCGGGAATCATTCTGCTGTCGATTTTGTTCTTTTATGATAACAGTTCATGATTTGATTCAAACGTTTCTTGTCAGCAATTAGCAAATTCATTTTCCTGCTCAGTAACTTTTGAGTGCCAAGCTGTTCCTTATCAGAAATGAATTACGGATAATTACTGTGATGATTCAATGCCATTGTTAAGTGGTGTCTTCCACTATTGGCCCAATTTTATCAACATGATCCAAGGTTGTTTTGTCGTTTCCTGGGGAAAATTGGGTTGTTAAATTTTAAAGGGTATGTAAGATGGTGTGGCCAATACACTAAAATACTGCTTGCAAAGTAGATGAAATACATAACATATGGTGTGCAGTGTTTCCGCCAGAGGGTACCTAGTGTACTATGTTAGTACCCTCAAGGGCACAGAAAAGGGCCATTTTCTTTAATTTCATGGGTATTTGCTGATTTTGAAGAAATTAGTACCCTCCAAAAAATTTCTGGTAGAGACCCTGGGTGTGGCCAGTACATTTGTACATATTGCTTATACTGTTTTACAGCTTGATGTGGGACATGGAAAAACAGACAAAATTTTGCTGGGATGAAAAATTTTGCGGACAAAATTAACGGCCGGTTGTTGTCAATTCAGTCAGCCATGTCAGCAGCTGAACCATTTTGTTTACCAAGATCCCTTTTCTCTGGGCCATAATTCTGCCAACATAGCTTCAATAAGGTGCATTCACAGACCTGTAAAGAATACATTACAAATATGAATTGAAGGTTTGGGGCATGGTTAATGTCAGATTGAGTAACAGGTTTGAAATTGATATTCTATACCACTATTAAAAATTTCTAACCCTCCTCCTTCCTAATTCTAAATTGGCTCTTTAACTCTCCTGCACCTAGCTGCCATTTTAAAACTACAGGAAACTAGTATTGATGTCCCAGGTAAGAGATGGTTACTTGTGCATGTTTTCCTCCATGTCTGTCAATGTGGAATAAGGCAATATCCGCTTTTGTCATAATGCTTTATGTATATTATTTATGCGTTGTTTTTGCTCAGAACATTTAAAGCCTGCTTTGTTTATGCTGATATCATGCAGAAGTTATCATTGAATTCCATCGTGTTGTTCGGCTGCTTCTGTTTCTATTGATCCGCAATTGACAAAACCAGTAATTGTTGTATTCATAAGTGTGCTGTAAGTTGCCACTCCACATGAGAGTTTCTGGCAAGTTCTCACTTCCTGTGGGCAACTCTGCAGGTATGGAAAACAGTGGGCAGCTGTTGTGTCATTGGTCGTCCCTTGGAAAACAAAATTTATATCATGTGTTATGGATTCGCAGTCATTCTTCATTCTTATTAATTCTTTAATACACAGACACTGAACCAATATTAGGTAAGCCATTTTGTTGGGCACGATACATGCACCAGGTACACAGTACTGGAAAGTAAGATTCACCTTTTGCAGATGTTTAGGCACATCAGTTACCGTCACAACACTCGATAGAGTACATGTTGGCTATAATCAAAAGACACGTTTTAATGGTCACACTCAATCAATAACTACACCATTATTTGTTATTTCTATGTATTTATTTTTTCCGTCTGATTGTATGTACATGTAGTAATTTGGGTGCATAGTCTTTGGCATCATGTTCTATCGAAATTAAAAGGATGCACCCCACGTCCTTTTAAAAGAAAGCCTTCATTTCCCTTCATTGGACATCGATAAAAGCTATACCGATATTGCTGGATAATATGTCCGACTCTGCCAGCCTGATTGAGGATTTAGAAATGTTCCTTTAACTTGGTGGAACAAAATAACAAAAATAGATATGGGTACATTGCAGGGGTAAACTGGTGCACGCAGGGCAATAATGGATAAGACACTGCACACGTTTTATGAGGTTTGACGGAAGCTTGTGCAGTAGGCCTACTGTGGGTGTATCGAAAACTGGCACTGCTGATGATAAAACTGCCAAATTGGCATTGTGTCTCTAATTCATTAAAGTATTGTTTGTTTCCAACCAAATAGATTCTGAGGAGGATAAAGGCACCAGTAATTCTGGTAAGATATGCATGCTGGAAAGTATTAGTTTCAGTTGTTAATGTTAATTTATGGGATGTTATGGTAACTGCATGCATCAATGGTAATTCACTCAGGGTCAGCACTTTTGGTATAATTTGCCTTCCTCAACCACTGGTGATTGTACTTCATTTGTGTCGTGCGTCATTTTGCAATATCATTTTCGTTCATCCGAAACCCGCAGGGTGCCCCAAAAGTTCCTCACTTCCAGTGGCCTGATTCACAAAGCTCTCACACCGGCATGATTTTGGCGGTTCCGTTGACCTTTTGTTGTGTGCATTGCATTAAATTCACAACTGGAGTATTGCGACTGCGAGTAATTTTGGAGTGTCCTGTAGGACACTACTGCATGCAAAACCCTTAAAACCTACTTAAATCGCCTTACTTTTTTAAGGTGATATTTTAAGATGGTTTCACAGTTGCCCTACTTACTTGGTTACTTAAAACCGCCTTAATATCCTTAAAACCACGTTAAAATCGACTTAAAGTCCACTTAAACCTGTCTTAAAAAGGGCCAAAATTCACCTTACTTTTTTTTAATTGAAAAAATTTTTAGAACTCTCCTTTCTGTAGTATATTAAGGGCTCTTAAGAAAAGTGATGGTTGATTTTCTTTTAAGGATGCTTGCATGATACATTCAGGCAAAAATAAGAATACTTAAAAAAATATTTCTAAATTTAAGCCACCTTAAACACTTAATATGTCATCCACCTTAATTTTTTTTAAACATAAACTAAGGTCACTTAAAATGTGAATACAAATATTAAATAAGGATACTTAATCGTCACCCAAGGTTTTTTTTGGAAATTAAGTGTACTTAAATGTAAGGGTGCTTATCAACCTCTTAATAAGGGCCAGAATTCACCTTACTTTCTGACTTTTTTTCTGATAAAATTTTTCCGGTTAATATTAAGAAGCCTTAAAAAGTTACCACATTTTAAGGCTCATTATCGAACCATCTGATAAATAATAAGACCCTTCAGTATTAATTTTAAGGAACACTTACAAAAATTCCACATTAATTAAGGAATCTTAAAATACATTTCAACTGGAAATTTAAGTTGTCTTAAATTATGTTGACACCCTTAAATGTAAGACCCCTCACCAGGTCTGTCTTTAATTTAAGGAAATTTAAGTAGTCTTAAGATATTATGTTGACACCCTTCATGCCCTTAAAATATCTGGGGCCTGTTTCATAAAGTGACTTTAGACAAATGGTACCATTAACTTAGCGCATTTTCCATTTGGTTAGGTACTATTAGCTTAAAGTCAAGTAATGAACATGATGAAGTAGGCCCCAGGCCTTTAGCTAGGCGTACTCCCGCGTAGCCTAGGCCTACATGTATCTTTGTGAAAAATTACAACGGAGGCTTTGCCCTCAGCCCACATCACATGTAATACAGTGGACGGTGGGAATGCTGCCATGCACACGCGCACAGGACTGTCAGCATGGTCAGCAGCATAGCCTGGCAGCATAGAGGCCAGGGCCTCGAGGCTAGGCCTACCGTACCGGTGGTGGTAGCCTACCATGGAACGCCGCGCGCACACACAGATTCTCTCTGACCGCCCGACAGTTTAACACCAGCTTTTCTTTGCCAAGAGTTCATTCAAACAAGCTAATCAGGTCCAAATGACGGGAAATATGCCGAAATTCCAGTGGGCAGTGATGGAGTCGGAGCATGATGAGTGAGGCCGCGTTTTTCTGTGCGTCAAACCAACACCGGGTGACGCTACGCCAGTCTCGTTTGAGCGCGCCAATGACGTCGCAATGCATGCAGCATGACTGTGTTGGATTCGCTACGACGTCACGTCACTCGTGTGGGTAGGCCGATGCCACATTCGCTTTAAGAACCCTTAAATTCATTGTGCAAAAAGTAAGGTGATGATTGATATCTAAGATGTCTGTAATGTACTGTAATGCAGAAAGTACCCCGGTAATTACCTTACTTCCTGAGTGGTAAAGACTCCCAAAAGAAAATTAAGATGGCTGACAGCAAATTTCTCTGTAGCCTGTAGGCCTAAAAGAAGTAGGCCTAACCTGGGTTCGTACATTTAATGTCCATAATTATAAATAAGAGTCCTTAACTTCGAGTTTTTCTACTTGGATTGGTTATTGGTTATTAGGTTATTAGATTTGCGATTCCGGAGGCTTAGGCTTAAATCAAACATAAGGATCCTTAATATGAATTATCGTTTGGTGAATAAAAAAATAAGATGCCTTAATTATGTTTCTTGAAAGCTCAATGATTTTGAGGAACCTTAATATTTCAGTGATTTGACTGTAAGAATGCTTAAAAACACTAAATGCCGATTATCTTCTGTTAGGGTACTTACTTTTCGATATCTAGTGTATGAAGTGTCCTTACACTTGACATTAAGGGGCTTGAATTACTTTGTTCAGCATCATGAAAATTTTCAGAACAAATATTAAGGGACCAAATGTAACAAGGGTAGTAAGGCCAGTAAATAAGAGTCCTTAACGTCGAATTTTTCTACTTGAGTTGGTTATTAAGTATCCTGAGTTGCCATTCTGGAGGCTTAAATCAAACATGTAAAATTAAGGATCCTTAATATGAATTATCGTTTGGTAAATAAAAAAATAAGATGCCTTAATTATTTTTCTTGAAAGACGAATGTTTTTGATGAACCTTAATATTTCACTGATTTGACTGTAAGAATGCTTAAAAACACAAAATGCCGATTATCTTCTGTTAAGGGTACTTACTTTTCGATATCTAGTGTATGAAGTGTCCTTACACCTGACATTAAGGGACCTGAATTACTTTGTTAAGCATCACGAAATTTTTCGGAACAAAAATTAAGGGGCCAAGTGTAACGAGAGCAGTAAGGCAAATCAAATTAAGGGACAACGTTTGAAAATTAAGAGAAAATTAAGAGAAATTAAGGTGATTGGAGAGAAAAGTAAGTAGGATTCCAAAATGATTAAGGATATCCTTAAAATGTGTTAAACAAAAATTAAGGTTATAATTAAGTAGGGGGTCTGATTTTAAGTAGGTTTAAAGATGGTTTTAAGGTGATTTTAAGAAATCGTGCACGCAGTAGTGATAGGCAATCAATCGCTAGACCCAGGGGGCGTGGGGGGCGTACGCCCCGCCCCCTATTTTTGGCAGAGCAATGATTTTTTTAGTAAGAAAAATTTAATCATATAAAAATTCGAGTATTTTGCACTCAGATGCCAGGTAAATGCATCTAAAAGCACTTAAATTGTCAAATTTTCTTTGGGCTTCGCGCTCTCAGTGCTCACCACCTCCGTCGAGCTACGCCCTCCCCCCCCCCCTTTCTGCCCCTGGATCCGACCCGGAGACCTGATTAAAGGTGTTTACGAAGGGACTTCACAAACGTAGCCTCAGCCTGAATACTAGAGTAGCTTGGAGTCACGGCCAATCGACCTTACCTTGATTTCGTAGTTCGCCCCAGCGACAATCTGTTTACGGAATGACTCCGGCTCGTAGATGTCGAATTCTCGACTTTGTCTCTCTTCAACGTCTGACCTCAACTTCAGAAAGAAACAAGAACCACTGTGAGCAAACGGAGGAAATAATGAGGTTTAGAAATCAAACGATAAACGTAAACGTTAACGACAACGTTATTTTTGTACCGATAATGCAATATACAAAATTACATTGTAAATGTCTGATGGTTCCCGCCTGTTTAAGAGGGCCTTACAGGCATAACAGGCAGCCTGCTCGTAGCCATTTTGATGTGCTCAAATCAAATCATCAGGTTTGACCTTGACCTTGACTTCTGATCATCAAGGTCATTGCATAATCAAAATGGGGCATCCTCGGTAACCTAATAGTGGGTGATATCATGCTTCTACCTCTGCCATAGGCAGAGATACTAGTATATCAAATTATCAAAGTATGACCTTGACCTTGACCTCTGATCATCAAGGTCATTGCATAATCGAAATGGGCGGGCATCCTCAATAACCTAGGTATGGGTGATATCATGCCTCTACCTTTACCAAAGGCCGAGAAATTTCGAATTATCAAGTTTGACCTTGACCTTGAACTCTGATCATCATTGTCACTACATAATCGAAATGGGCATCCTCAATAACCGAAGTATGGGGCATATCATGTCTCTATCTCTACCACAGGCAGAGAAATTACAAATTTTCATGTTTGACCTTGACCTTGACCTCTGACAATCAAGGTCATTGCATAATCGAAATGTGCATCCTCAATAACCTAAAGTGTGGGTGATATCATGTCTCTATCACTACCACAGGCAGATACATTTCAAATTTTCAAGTTCGACCTTGACCTCTGACCTTGACCGTGACCTCTGACCATCAAGGTCATTGCATAATCGAAATGGGCATCCTCAAATTAGTATGGGTGATATCATGCCTCTACCTTTACCACAGGCAGATTTATTTTCAAATGATCAAGTTTGATATATCAAAATTGCCCAGGTTGACAAACCTAGGGGTAGGATTTGTTTCCAAGGCTGTAGCTGTTCAAGGAGATGAGATATGAAGGTGTGACAGACCGGACATACAGATTGACAGACACACACACACATACACACACAGACACCATGACCAAGAACTATATGGTTCCCGATCAGGACCCATGTTCCCGAAGCCGTCGTAAGGTTAACGATGTCGTTACGCTATGCATTTTCCCAGTTTTAACGACATCGTTAACACACATGCATTACAGGTACAGATTTTGAATACCAGCGCCACTTTTCGCCTTTCCCTGAAGCGTATGGAACGTGTAATACAAGCTGAGGAAACTTTGGAAACTACCTTACAAATTGTACTATTTGCTGTTTTATGCTATTTGGTATGGCGCGTATTTCCCGCAAAAACCTAAAAAGAACAATATTATATTATATTAGTAGGTTTTTATCTTGGCTATTGTTATTATTAGCATCTCAGGTTGCTACTCTTAGCGGTTTAATACGCTCCAGATCTATACAATGGCTTGTATGACACAATGATGATACAACTCCCGTGCTCATGGTGCTGTTAACATTAGAACCGTGCTCCTAAGGAGGTTACAGATTTTACCGCTAGATGGCAGAACTTATGGTTGTTGTTTCAAGCATTGCCGGGGCTGTGTGGCTGTTAGTAGGCCTATGTTGCGTATTTAGGTGACGATTGATAAAATCCATCCGCTGTTGCTCTACTGAAAAGGACGTGCCGGCTACTGTGTCAGTGGTTTAAGCTGTCAGTATGATGCTACGGCCCCGTGCTGATATTACAAGCGTGCTGACAAGGAGCTTCCATATATTCCCGACAGATGTCAGCAGCACGCTACAATTCGGAACTTCCGAAGGAAGGCAATTACTGCTCGGCAATTTCCGTGACGGCTCGCATTTTGGTTTCATGACATGCATGACATCCATCATCAGTCAGGAACTTTTGCCGCATCGGGACAATGCGGGAGGTGACCTCCCAATCGAAAAAACTCCCAGTCGGGAGGTAATAACCGAATTGAGTTTTCGTACACCTCCCAATTGGGATTTCAATGTTCTCTTCCCTTCCCAACTTTCATCAAATATTGGGGAAAATCAACGTCAACTCGGCCAGAAAATTTCATCATCATCATCATCATCGTTCCGTCGGATGACCGTAAGCCGATCTTTAACGGTTGCCATTTAATATAGGCCTATTGACTAATAAAAAATTTAGGCCTACTTCAATCAGAAATTTTTTTCACACAAACCTTGATCTTTGTTTCACGTTTTCCACTGGTTACGACCATGCGCAAATGCGCGATGTGATGCGCAAATCAGTTCTTAGATTTTGAACTGCTGATCGAGACATTCCTCCTGTTCAAGCAACAAAAAATTAGGCCTAGGCCTACAACATAATAGGCCTATCCCGTTTCGGACACAACCTCCCAGTCGGGAGATGCAAAATCCCAATCGGGAGGTGATCTCCCGATGCGGCCAAAGTTCCTGACTGATCATGGCGGACACTGTCGGAGTTAGGCTACGTCGTGAAAATGATCTAGGCCTATACAACTCAACAAATCACTGTTTAGGCCCTAGGGAGGCCTAGGCCTACCTCTCACCATGCTCACAGTCACAGTTTCTGAGCATGTAGGCCTAGGCTAGGCCCTAGGCCTAGTTGGTTTGGTGTGAAAACCGTGTTGAAAACAAAGTGAATCCCCATAGGCCTGCCTAGGCCTACGGCTTGCTGTAGACAGTGGTGGAAGAGGCCCGATGACTGACGACAACGTCCAAACTGCGTTGAAAACGCTGTGTTGAAAACGCTGTGTTGATGCTGTGACGTTGCGTCATTTTACGGCCAATATGGCGGACATTTGGGGTTCTGACGTATGACGTCTTGTGGGAAACCTCTAGGCCTACACCCCGGATGTTTATTTCGGTTGTCGAGACTTGATACCCAAATAGGCCTATAGATCGTTGCAGTTGATTGGGAACAACGTCATCATGCTGAACCCAGTCAAGGCGCAGCGTCACGTCAGTGTTGACGAGGCCAGCGCCCATGCTTTCTCCTCTACGTCGACGACGTCATTGACGTCCCACATGGGTTTTGTAAACTTTTTCAAGTCAAACTTTGAGGTTTCCAAAGCGAGTGTTCCATTGAGCAGTTATAGATTCCCAAGTTTTTATGACCGTCATGATCCCAAGGTTCTAAGCTATCCTTTGGTATGTTTAATTTGTGGGAGTGAGCAGGCATCTGGCAACAGTAACGAGTTAAAAAGGGCATGCATGGTCAAATTCTCGTAAACGTTGTTCCCTATTTATTGCATGGATCTATAGTCCGTTGGACTGTATTGTTGGATTGCCCTGGGACTATAATAATTAGGATTTATAATAGTCCCCAGATTATACCATCGGATACTTTATCAGCCACTACACTGGGATACATCAGTGTAACAGAATCTAATGTCCCCATCCCCGATATGTGAAATACCCCAACAATACATACACTGATACAGACGTGGCGACATTAGATTTCATCATACCGGGATAGATACATAGGTACTGAATCTGCCTGGATGGTAAATTTACTAGGCCTAGTGTATCTCTCCAACTTGAAAAATCGGGGACCTTATTCACGAAGCTCCCGTAACTTACCGGAATGCGCAAACTATTGTTCTTTTGCGGACAATCTATTGTTCACTATCAGCCTGACAAAGGATTTGCGTATCCTTAAAGTTACGGGGCTTTGTGAATAAGGTCCCAGAATTTTAGCACCTCTGACTTAGGGCGTGAGGGAGTGCGAGTCAGATCTTTTGTAGTTTATCTTCCACTACTAGGTGGCTCCCTCTATGTCGGCAGTCAAAGAATGCATTTTAGATCCAACACTGTGCTCCTTTAAAGCCTCACTGTATTGAATTCAGAAAGTGCTTACGTCCTCTGACATTAGTGAGTGTAAATGTACTATGCTCTATCTGAATACATTGAGCTCTGCCTGCAGTTTTTCAATGCGTGCTGAAAACTAGGACTTGATTCTTTGAAGTACGTATCTGGCAAGTATTTTGGGGACCTTCACAAAGCTATGAGACCTATACCTGCACTCTCTTAACACTATGAAAATATCGTAAAATTCAATACAGTGAGGCTTTAATTTCTCCAAAAGAAGTAAGAAACTGAATCAAATTTTTAACTGTTATTGCATCTGTGCTTTAATTTTTATTTCGTACTAAAAATTATGTAACAATAACTGTACAGAGACTGGAGTATAGAAGTGAAGTACAGATATGCATACACATACACTCAACGTCGCAAATAACGGCCTTGCATATACCGGACAATCGCCTATAAGGTACTGAAACTGAAAGTCCCGGCCCGTTTTACAATGCATGGGCCATATACATATAACAGACTTTGCATATAACGGACAAAAATTGCAGGTCCCAATCGGTACGTTATAGGCGACGTTGACTGTATAATATCAACAAAAGGAGATGTCAGGGAAATTGTCCAGTCACACAAGTTCCAAATTTGGAACGTGGTGAGATTTTGGGTCGTATTTTAGAACGTTCCTTAACGTTAAGGTCGACCTTAAGTCCATTGTAAAACCATCCAGAACCATAGATTTAAGGTGGACCTTAATGTTAAGGAACGTTCTAAAATACGGCCCATTGTAAAAGCAGATCAAATATGTCTGATATCCTCACTACATATACCGATGATAAAAAGATCTCACACATACAATATTTACAATAAAATTTCAATCCACAACTATCCAATATATCGATGTCAAAAATGGCAGTCTGGTAAACACAAGTACAAGGAGGGCCCAAACAGCACCCACTCTCCAGGGTGGGCCACAGAAAGTGTCCCTGTCAAATTATACGAAACAATAGAAATGCTTTTGTTCGAGGGATGCTTTTTCTTTGGAAGATTACTATAATGTCATTTTTAACTGAAACTTTTTTGTGTTTCAGGCATTGAAGTGTGTTACAAGAGTTTTGATTGATTATTAAGCATTCTATAGAACAAAGAACAAAGCTGGTGAATTCTGCATTGAATCAGCCGTTAAAGTTAGCAAGGTCCCAAACAGAAAGACTGTTGGAGGACTGTACAGAAGTATGAACTGAGAGAACTGTCCATAGTGTCAATAAAGGAAGGTCTGGGCCCGGTTGCACAAAGAATCCTTTAAGTCTGAAATGAAGTCATCTGATTTGCTGAAACCTGGTCACATGACTACTTAAGTCAAACTTTAGACTTAAGATTCTTTGTGAAACTGGGCCCTGGTCTGCCTAAATCAATCACTGCCAACATATACATAGACACTGCCCACAAATAGAGCAAGTCAAACTTGGAAAATTGCGAAACCTCAAGTTAGTAAAATGTTCGCAACTTATCACATAGGATTTACTGAAACTTGGAAAATAAAAATATACCTAATGCCTGTTGTACACATTAGGAATTTTTTTGTACCGGTACTAAGAATTATTAATGTCGCCAATGGACCTTGCGTTCCAGGGTCACACAATCATGGTCAAAATTTCAAGGTCAAAACATTCTGGCTTGAGAATTTATGACAAGTCCATTTTCCAAGATGGCTACCTGTAACCATTATTTGCATTCCAATTGGGCAAAAATTTGCTGTAGGCTCTCTACACATAGAGGATACCTAGCAGATATGATCACACCAATAGGGCCAAATTGCCACAAAACATGCCACCAAAATGGCAACATTTTTAACTTGACCTCTGTGACGCTGAAAAGTAGGTCAAATCAAAACCCCTTTACATATGTCATACATGTATCCTCATTAGAGGCATCTGTGATAAAATTTGGAGACAATCCAGTGAACAGTTCAGGAGTTACTACTGGACTTTGAATCGAATCGGAATGAAACTTGGTGTCATAGGTCATTTGACATAGGGATATATCGATATATGTACCAAGTTTCACTCAGGTCAATAGCACCCGTGGATATGAAACTAGCCACCAAAAGGCAAAATTTTGAACTTTGACCTCTGTGACAATGCAGACCTCCTGGTGGCAAAGTGAAGAATTAGACCTCTCTGAAATTTCTTCAGGAAGTCACTACTACCTAGAGGTAAATACATACAATGTTTCAACACAATAGCACGAACGATTATCAACAAAATGCCAAGTTACATGTTGTTACAAAACATACAACAAAATGGCCGAATTCTAAACTTTGACCTGTGACATTCAATAGAAAATTAGTCAAGTGAAGAACCCGTTAAAGATGTCAGGTATCCTCATTACATGCACCAATGATAAAAAAGATAAAAATAGTGCCAAGGAAGACATACGCCGTTCAAAATCCCACAGTACATACAACAAGCCATATTTGACAATGGGTGATATGAATGAAATGGTCCATGGACCATGTGCTCACCGGGTTGGACATAATACTCTAATGACAGAGGGAGGTACACATCAGTTACAGCAATCTGGGTCAAGTCATTCCCGAGTTGGACTTTGATGATTTTTGGGTTTATACCACCTGGCGGCCATATTGGATGTCCGATTGGGCCGAAACTTCACATGCACATGAAGGTCATCTGCAGGGGCCACATAGCACATTGGAGTGCTTTAGGTCCAAGTCATTCCGGAGTTACAGACACTTTGATGATTTTCAGGTTACGCCATCTGGTGGCCATATTGGATGTCCAATCTGGCCGAAACTTCACATGCACATAAACAGGGTGTCTACAGCCTGTGGAGCACCAAATTTAAGACCTTTTTAAGACCAAATATCGGCAAAATTTAAGACACATTTTCTTCTACACCTCGCCCGTTAAAGGTCATCTGCTGATAAAGGTCATCTGCACGGGGCCACATAGCACATTGGAGCGCTTTGGGTTAAGGCGTTCCTGAGTTACAGCACTTCGATGATTTTTGGGTTATGCCACCTGATGGTCACGCTTGAAGTCAAATCAGGCTGAAATTTGACGTGCATGTAAAGGTCATCTAGAGGGAGGTAAATATCAAATTTGAGCACTCTGTGTCAAGCCGTTCCCGAGTAATAGCACTTATTTCATTTTCAGGTTACGCCACCTGGCGGCCATACTGGATGTCCAATCGGGCCGAAACTTGGTATTTTTAAAGGTACCCCTCCAGTGCATGTCTACGCAAGATATGAAGTCGCTCGGTGAAATAATGACAAACTGTGGCAGGTTCGTCACTTTTGTCGAACTCTGACCTCTGTGACCTTGAAAAGTAGGTCAAATCAAAAACCTGTCAAGTATCCTTACTAGCTACACCTATGATAAAAATTTTGAGATGATCTAGTCATTAGTTCAGGAGTTATTGCATTTCTTGTGTTTTTAGTTTCCGCCACCTGGTGGCCAAGCTGAGAGTCGAATCGGACCGAAACTTGGTGTGGTGACCTAGAGGTAGGCCTATATATGCACCAAGTTTCAGAACAATAGCTCGAGCGGTTACGAAACTTGCCCTGCTAACGGACAACGACGGACGCACAACCATTGTATAAGCTCACCACGGTGAGCTAATAAAAGCCAGTCAAACTTTTGCTTCAGATTTGTACAGCATTGCCCAATGCATTTGTACTGCAAAATCCGGTGTGACCCAACATCTGTGGACCAAGGCATACATATGCAAAGTTTGAAATCGAACTTGACCTAGATTTTGTGTTCATACACACATGCAATATGAAAATGATGCTGTAACTACCTAAATTCATTAGTCTCTCTCACAAATGTGGACGACGCGAATGAGAGATCAAATGCTTCGAAGATCTTCTCCCTGGCCCATGTGCCCGTAGGCAGTATTAACATATTAAAACACGTGGATGCCTCCACAAGCGGCATGTTCCTCATCTTAAATGAAATTACAGGAATTGGTGAAAAACCTAGTACAGGTTCATCTTTGGTCCCGGTTACAAAGCGAATGATGTCGCTGAGCTGCAAACGTTGCTCCTCTCCTGATTCGTCCACGTAGACTCTCTTACCAGCTGTAATACAAGAAAGATTTGCGTGTCAAATAATGTACAAGCAGTACAGTGGAACCTCCCTTAACGGACACCTCTGCCAGGAGGACACCTCTCTATTAAGGACACCAAAGCAGTCCCAAATTGACCATTTCTATTCATTTTAACCTCTGTATTCAGGACACCTCTCAATTAAGGACAGCATTTGTCAGTCCCAGAGGTGTCCTTAATAGAGAGGTTCCACTGTACATTCCGCATGTTGTACACAAAAAATGAAAGGAAATGAACTCGCTCTTTGAAACTTACCGGTAGGTAAAAAAATTATCGTTTCTTGCTTCCCGACCGCCCCCCCCCCCCAGCGGCAGCGTACGAAGACGTAAAGTTCCAAACCCTTCTTAAAATACTCCAATTCTTGCTGCTCACATTCTGTGAGTAAGGCCTGGATATCGTCCTTCTTCAGGCATCGTGGCATTGGCCCATCCTGCAACAGGCACAGTGCTGAAATGAACAGAGAATGAAATTAAGATTTGTGATGTGGCCTAGAAAGATACTTAACAGCTTATCTTCAGTCATTGTTAAGTGGAGCAGCGAACACAGAAGTGATGGTATACATTCAAGTCCCCTCTGCGGGTGTCGATGGGCAATAACTGAATTAACCCAATAGAGCATCTAAGGTCGACTATCTGTTTTTCTCTTACATGGGTGAAAGCAAAAGCAAAGAAATAGAAATCGAAGTTGGCACAATGAAACTTTAAAAGAGGAGTGAAACCAGGATTGGCTGAAATTCTTACCTGCCACAACGCCCACCAGAGCATAGTCTTCCTTCTTCCGCCCAACTTCTTCGGCAGTGGGGAAGCCTCCTTCTTCTGCGACGTACCTTCCCCTCACTGCATCCCATAGGAGGGTGAGGAACTCCCTCCGGAGACCCCCCTGATCATCAGCATCCTCGCCTACAAAGTGTACTTTGATAGGCAAATTCCTCGACCTTAATCGTCCAATTTCGTCCATTCCAGATGTGAGGACATCATGTCTCGCGACAAAGATGTCCTCAACATCTCCTTCCATGCTCTCCTGCATGTCGACGTTCAACTGTCGCCCTTTCATAAATTTATTTCGAAACTCCAGCAAAACCTGCTTTGGTTCTTGGTTTGCATCACTGGAAAATAATTTCAATAACCAACTTTTATTGCATGTACTTATTATCAGAGACCCATTGCTCAAATGTGTAGGAGTGTAGGCAATAATGGTGCAAATGATTTATTGACTTATTATACAACATTGTGTTTAGACACGGTAGGGGAACATGGACAGTCGCTATCTTAGCAGCAATCTGGGCCCGGTTGCACAAAAGCATACTAGGCTTAGTATCATTCTATCTCCGCCTAGTTGGCTTCTAACTTTGTAGTGTGTTTGTACACAAAGTTAGAAGCCAACTAGGAGATAGAATGATACTAAGCCTAGTATGCTTTTGTGCAACCGGGCCCTGGATGACTCCAGACAACAGTTCCATATTCTGGCAATGCAATCCTCTCAAGATCATCGAAGACTACACTCCAACTTAAAGTGGTCCTAAACCGCCCGGACGAGCAAGACAGCCTCGTTTTCATTTTCCCGCGCTATGCCCATCTCAAAACGAGATGAATGAGCGCCTGTCAATCATCACGTCACGTGATTACTATGGAATTTACTACGCGATCACTGATTGGGCAAGTTCTGATAACTGACATTGTCAAAACAACATGGACGCCACCAGTTCACCGAGTGGCGATTTCTGCTCAATTTCGGGGAGTTTTTGAGGATACATTTCAATCCGACATGAGTGACACCACTGATGACGATGTCGGCCGGTTTGACAGGCAAGTTGGTCTTTTCTCGGAAGAAGCCCCAGAATTAGCTGCCGTTTCACCGGCGCGGTGGCGAGATCCGCTGTTCGGCAATAGGCCTACAAACAACCTCATTCGTCTTAAAACAGAGTTCTTTCTTTATTATGAGCCACTTCGATAACGTCTGTGGACAAATCCACTGCCATGACAGCTGCTGGTCGGTATATGCTACCTTTTAGGCTGCCCTGTCCCTTCTTTCACTTCTCGCTTCGGCATCCTGTCTGCTGCGGTTTGTACGACAGTTAAGGTAGCGTACTGCGCATGCTCAGAAGCCAGAAGCCAGAAGCGGCAATCGGAAGTTCCATTTTGATGGGCGGTGAAAATGATCGGGTGTCAACTTTTGCTTGGCGGTTTAGGAACACTTTAACCAGCAATCCTTAGTGTCGGTAAAAACTGAAAGTGCCAGCAATGAAAAAAAATCCTCAACTTACATCTCCTGAATTATTTCACTTGCCTCCACTTCTTTAACCTCACATGGAAGAGGGGATGCAGGCCTGTTTGTATTCTCTCCTGGCTGAGTCGCCATTACGTCTTCAAGGCTCGGGAGCTCATCGGAATCTGAGTCACTACATGTAGGCCTACCGGTAATAGGGCATGTAGGGGCAGTGGTTGCATTCTGAAACAGGAGAAATGCATTATAAACAATGAACATATTTTGCTTCGAAAATTAGGAACCAGTTAGTAAACCTGTGCAAAATTGTGGCACTGGTTAACAACTAATGTGGTGGAGATGAAGTGCATGTTTTGCATAGATAGATGCAACACTGGGCGCAGGAAAAAGAATTCTAAAGTTAAGCCGTTTTCGTGGCACTGCTCTGCCCGAGCATTACATTTGCCATCATGAATATGAGAAATTTTCATGACATTGGTTTATTGACACCTAGACATAACTTGATTTATGTTTGTCTAAGCCCGGTGGTCGAGTGGTTAGCATCCTCGACTACCAAACTGTACAATGGGTCGGCGCGGGTCCGATTCCGGGCGAAGGCATTAACATTATGCAGGGTCCGTCGGATGGGACTACAAGCCGTGGTCCCTTGTACCTGAGTGTCTATGCCAGGGTAAGTAAAAGACCCCACACAGGTGGACAGTAGCCTTTCGTGGACTCCATACTTCCGACAAAAATCCAACAGGGTTACGACGCCGGTAATGATATGATGTTGTACTTACACACAGTTTAATATGTTCTCTTAGCTCCGATGCAGGAACACCATCACCACATGATTGGCAATATTCTATTTCGCCGTCTTCAGAAGTTTCTTGCACATTTAAATTGCTCTGAATCGGTCGAAGGTATATTCGGGCACTTCTTGTGCCCAACGACACTAACTTCGCACCAGAACACGCCCCCGACTGTACCACGCCCAGCTTTCGCCTCCGGCCTTCCAAATTTCGCAGCATCTCAAATCCGCCTCCTTCCCTTAACAAAGGAAATGTCCTGAAAATACAACAAAATAAAAACTCAAATGAAATTGATACTGAACTAATGCAATGTGTGTGTGTGGGGGGGGGGGGGGGAAANGGGAATGGCGCAGTACCAATGATGCGACGTCGTCATGTTCTGTATAACTGGTCTTTGGCCTGTTAGTGCAGGAGCACTGTGAACAAAATCAGTTTCATTTGATGATGTTACTGCATCATTCCCAAACAGTTCAGCCTCAGGAGTTATTGCAGCTTTTGTTTTCGGTTTTCGCCACCTGGTGGCCAAGTCAAGAATCGAATAGGACCAGAACTTGGTGTCATAGGTTGTCTCACCTAGGGGTATGTACCAAGTTTAAGATCAATAGCTCCAATGGTTATAAAACGTGCCCGCTGACCATACCAGTGTGAATGATTTACACCAAATTTCTGTCACTGTTGAAGGTTTACTGACAATGGTTACCTGTATATGTGTTCCCTTATTTCCTGTGGGGAATCTTTTATGTTGAAGGCAATCCTCCTCAGGCCCAGCCCTGCATCGTATAATTTACTGGACTCGAACGGTGAGGGGGATACATTTGCCTCAGTACTACTGAAGCAAAAAAATGTACGTACACTGACCCCTGGAAAAAATCAAAAGCAAGAATTTTAATCTCAATACCAAGAAGCAACTGCATGGACACAATTCCAGTTTTGAAACATCACCACTGCCACTGGTTACCAGTCCTGCAAAGATGAATTCATGAGATATTTCATTATGAACTACAGTGTCAGTGGATCCTCCCTTCGGAAATATCCTCTGCTGTGATAACACCTCTACTAAGCCTAAGGACACCAAATGAAAGTAGGGCTGGCACCTTGAAGCTACGATGGATATATGCTGTCACTTATTGCACCAGTTGGCCTGTCCTCTGTTCCTTGCTCCACAGATCAATTGTGTCCGAGGGGAAATGCGAGTGTCTACGGAAATTGCCGAGCAGTTGCCTTCGGAAGTTCCGAATGCATCAGCTTTACACATGCTGTTCCTGAGTTTGATAATGACACCCTTTGTGGAAGCTTGGAGTATATAATTCCTCCAAGGTGGAAGGAACCAAGGGAAATTATCCACCCTTTTTTGGTCACCGGGGAATTTCATCTAGACCCCCTATTGGATGGAAGGAACCAAGATATACATTTGTATTCACCGCTTTTTCGGGAGGAGCAAAAAATGAGACACGGATATGATGCACTACAGGATTATACTCGTTGTGCTGCCGACCTGTGAAACTGGCCTGACTAAGTAGAACATTATTTGGTAACCAAATGTTAATTTTCCATGATAGATGTCTGGTAACCATTTTGCACTCCAATTGGGCAAAACATTATGCACATAGAGAGTATCTAGACGCATCCGTTCCCGTGGCATGTTAGCACTGATTTCGCGCATACACACTTAAAACTTATACGGCCACTGTGAACTTGAATCAGCCGTAGAGACAGTGGGGAGCTCGGTCAGCTGTGCGAGGAATTGTGACTTTATTGGCGCTGCTTTTGTCAAAATATTGGTGGGTATAATAGTGCGAGTCATGCCTAAGGTATGATTCGAACCATTGAGATCATGAACTGGAGCTCTGCAATGGTTTCTAGGAGGGTTTTTAGGGCTGATTTTGAGGCGAATTTTTAATCCATAACCTTTGACCTTCTCAACTTTTCTACCAGCTGTCTACGGCTGGTATTTTAGAACGCTCCTTTAGCCTGCCTGTTGGCCTTACACCTATTGTTCTCATGTTAGGAGCCTTTCGTGATTTTAGAATCAACCTTTATTTGCAGGAAAAGACCGAACTTATCTCTTTTCCTTTCGTAAGGTCGACATCGTTTTTAGAACGTTCCTTATCTAAAAGTTAACCTTTGTTTTTGCTTAGGAATTCCTTTTCTAAGGTTGGTCTGAGCCAACCTTTAGTCGACCTTTGCTAAAGCATCTCCGTGGGATTTTGAAGCTGCTGCCTCTGGTAATGAGGTCTATTGGTTACATTTTGAAAAATCTCTACTGAAATAGTTACGGACGCTTGAGTCACATTGAGAAACTTTGAAAGAAATTGACAAGTTTAGTAACTTTAAAGATGCCCCTCCCCCTCTCTGGGCCTCGCGGGCCTAATAGAAAACGCTGAGCTAGGTATCGAGTCGATTTTAGTACACTGTTGGATGGTGCTATTGATTTTCGAAATATTTGGCAACTGGGCAAAAATGATCTCCTCGGATCCAAAGGGTTAAATGTTAGTAGAGTCTATGTCAGAATTTTTTGTGTAAAAAAATCAAAGTTGTAAATTTCTGGTATTTTTTATACCCCCTTTTGCTGAGAGGGTGAGAAGGGCCTTGTGCAAATTACTCTACAAACGAATCCATTCATACTTTTATGGCAATAAAAGTCTGTTACATCATTCATCATTTTATTCTGAGGAGATAATTGGTTTAAGGTTGGCCTTTCATAAGGAATTCCTTTGGAAAGCTCTCCTAAAGTCAACCTTTCACTAAAGGAATTCCTCGAAAAAGGTCAGTTCTAAAAGCGTAAATTCAAAAGTCGACCTTATGAAAGGAGACCTTCCCCAAAGGCTACCTTATGAAAGGTTGACTTCTGACCAAAATAAAGGAACATTCTAAAATACCAGCCTACGTTGGCTTGTGAAATTATGTTTTTATTTTTTGTTACTCGAATGCAACACTGTTTACCCAAAATGTATGGCCATTTTTGTGGTAAAATAATCTCTACTGTGTCACTCTAAATGGGAAAATTCATCCAGTATACATGTATCTACGATAAGATGCTATAAAAAGTGGAAGACGATGGCGTTCCGTTCGGCTTCTACTAAAATGCCTTGCACGGGCCTTCGTAGTTTCCGTAGTTTTCCACAACAACAAATCCACCCTCTAAAACTCAAAACCCTAGAGTAGAGCCATACGCCACGGCCGTTTGAACGTAGTGCTTGGTGTGCATGTCTATCTCGTAAGGCGTGATGACCATATTTGGCAAACGTTGTAGTTAGTTTGTGGTTTGCGGTCAAAACCCGGGAGCACTAAACTAGAAGTACACAAACAAGTATTCTCCCTGCAAATTCAACCTTGATTAGGCAAGAAGTGACTCTAATAAAGTATAAAATCATTTTCTTGATCCATCGAGAATAAACGGAGATTTTCACTTTAACCTGTTTTCAATACAAAATCATTCCACTTTTGGCATTGTTCACCTTTATAATTTGTGTGAATGGGGGGTACGTTGTATTGTATTTCATTGTGTTGGTCTACTCGAAACGCGAGCCGTTCATTAGAAATGTTGGCAAAGAGAATCCTCATGAAGCAATCGGCATTAGCTTAGTGAGAGATCCCTCTACTAAGTTATAGAATGATTTTTAGCCCGCTTGGCCGCAAGGCCCAGCAGGGCTTATGCTGTGGTTGGGGTCATTGAGTGGTGGTCTGTCGTGCGTCAGTCCGTACGGCGAGAGGTCAAAGTTTGTCTGAAGTTACGAAATTGGCACTTCTTGTAATGGTTTCAGCTATTCCTTTGAAACTTTGCACATATCTACCTCTAGGCCTTATAGCAACTCGCACACAAAATTTTGGCGAAATCTGGTTCTTGACTTTGCCACTAGGGGGCCAAAACTAAAAACGGATCTTCATCAACTTGTTATCCAATGATACTTTTATATGGCAATTTGGCATGTTTTTAGGCCACGCTTATTTTATTTGTTGGATTACGGACCCTCCTACCCTAAAAAATCAGAAAGTGAAAAAAAAATATTTTTCCCGCCCTACCATTTTTGGCAGTCTTTTTTTCCCTCGCCAGCCCCAGCAAACCCGAAAACAATTTTTTTCCCCGCCGATCATAAAATCCAGTTGAAAAATTCTGCAATTCCACAGATTTGCTAAAAACCGTCCGGCGTTTTACCACACACGCCCCATCCCATCGCTCCCAGCATGCCTTGTGCAGGAACGTGAACAGCCAAAACGGCTGACGGGGAGGATTTTTACCTTTGAGTGACGGTGAAGCAGGCAGCGAATAACAAGGAAGACCTTTTTATTTTTATTTTTTTTTCTCCCTACCGTACTTGCATTCTAAGGTAAAAATCCGTAATCCAACAAATGAAATAAGCGTGGCCTTACTTGCTGATGATTCGTACAACTATGCTGTCAAGCCAAGCGGGCACAGTGCCATTGGCACTATTTTTTAAGATAGTCCTTTACAGCCAAAAACAATGGCATGAAACTGTGATGTGGGCGTACACATGGATTTACGGCCTATTGTAAGTTCATGCTAAATAGGTATAAAGAGGAAGGGCCTGGCGCCTCATTTCCAGTTGTTACCGCTTGGCGTCAGCAGCGCATGGGACCTCACAGCTCATTAAATTCGAGAATAATATCCTCTTCCAACAGCCGTGACGCCCCTCCCAGCTTTAGAGCATAAGCTGGGAGGCGGCCATACAGGGACTAAAATACCCCCCAAAACACCACACCTACACCCAACCACCAATACCTCTGGATAAATGATCACACCAAGTTAGAATAAGGACAAATCAGGCCACCAAATTGGCAAAATCTTGAATTAATGACCTATATGTGACCCTGACCTCTGATGCATATGGGCCTCAGTGGATCGCGAAAACATGCAAGGGTTGGATAAAACCGGCCAGTTTCGAGGCATTCAGCTGCTGATAAGGCAATTGTGGCGATTGCAAGTATGTATGCCCCCACTCTGGTGCACACGCTGTGTTAACATGTTGACTTCGCCGACACTTGTAGTTATAAATATGAGAAAGCACTTTGTGACACTTACATGTAGATAATTATGATGTCAATGCTGCTACCAGGCATGCCAGGGACTTATTCATGAAGACACATAGACATGGCCATTGATTACGGGCCTACCGCCGGTACGTTTACATGACTGACATGTCACCTTATGGCCTGCCAACGCTATGAAAGTGAACCCACCACCCATCAAAACGGATTACGAGATCTCTAGATCATCCCTAGTAAACAATATGGTGTGTACAGATTGATTGAAGTTGAAAATTTAGTTGTTATTTTTTCCCAAAACTTTTTCCCGAGGACCAAGGTATAAAAAAATGTTCGCCTAGACTTCCCACAGAAATTATTGAATTTAAGACTTTTTAAGGCCTTGAAAATGAAAGTGCCAAATTTAATACTTTTTAATACTTTTTAAGACCTTGCACGCACCCTGTTAAAAATATTAAGTTACAGCCTCAAATAATGATTATTTCTCATATTTCTGGCCATTTAAAAGTACCGGTATGCACTGTTTTAAATCTATAGGTCAGGGTCAATCAACATAAACTATTTCACTCCAGTTTTCAATCACTCAACAAGAGTGAACCACCCCGTGATTTCGGTTCCGATTGGTTCGGACCATTTCCGTGTTTTGCACAACTTGCATGTCATCTCCCGGCCTAAACAGCCCATGCCCTTTCACTCTTTTGTAATTCCGTTACCGGAGAATTGCCCACCACATAATGGTTCAGCTAGGTACCGGTAACCATTGAAAATGTATGTTTGATGAATAACATTTGATGGAACTGTAGATTTCCACTGTTTACTTACCATGATTGGAAGATGTAGACCTGTGCCTACTGTTAGTTGTCCGTGTTGGTGTGTTAGGCCTACTGCCAACATGTGCCTGAAAAAAATTGATTGCCTGGTTCAATAAAACATACAACATGAAATTGAAATTGAAATTGAAATTAAAAACATTTGGAGATGATCCAGCTTTTAGTTCAGCCAGGAGTAACTGCACTTTTTGTGTTTTTGGGTTTGGCCAGAATAAGGGCCAATGGCTCAACGAGTTTGACCGCAGATAAAAAGAAAATAATGGGGGGGATCTGGGGGTCCTCCCCCAGAAAATTTTGGATTCCATGAAGGCCACATGGACAAAATTCAAGGACTTTTCCAGGACTTCTAGGGTAAATCATAAGGTTTTCCAGACCTGGAAAGGGGATACCTCAAAATTCCAGGTTTTAAAGGATTTCAAGGTAGAGTACGAACCCTGTGTTCAAATGAGACTATACATGTAGCTGATGTTCAAGTATAAACATAGCATACCAGCAGTGATCCTGTGCTGCCTCTGCTGCTCCCTGGGCCTCTACCATTTCTGTTGTTACCTTGCCTACTATTACTACTGTACCTCCACAAGCCCCTGTATTCCCCGACAGCAGAATATTCTGAAAATTCAAGAAAGAACAATCATGAACGTGACGAAAGAAGCAATAACATTGACTGATAACTGATGCTGCCTAAACAGCAGCACTGGCACTGAAACAGTACATGGAAAACATCCCCCCACCCCCAGAAAAAATCACCCTGGGAAAAAATCAACTCTTTGGCGAAGAAGGAAAAATCCCCCCGGAAAAATCGCCTTTATAAATAAAAAAGACAACCTAAGTCCCAAACCAATTACTAACTATTATGCAATGCAAATCAGCCATTAGGCCATCATCATCACCCAAGCATAAAACATAAAAGCACAGCAGTTAATCCAAAGTATCCAGAGAATCTCCTGTCTCCAGAGAATCTCCAGTCATATTTGCATTCGAATTACCTTGCGTTGCAATGGAACCTAATCACAAACCACAATGAGATGGTCCATGGACCATGTGCTCACCCAGTTGGAGATATGTAGTATTGTGACATAGGCTACAGGGCTTCCGCTAGCATTAAGGGCGGCGCACACGAGCGACAATTTTGACCAATTTGTCGGCCGACTTGGCTTCCGACCGCCAAAGCGACAAGATTTGGCGCTTCTGATTGGCTGATGTCTAGTCGCACCACCAGTCTCGTCAGCGGTCGCCCAGATTTAGTCGCTCGTGTGCGCCGCCCTTTAGCCACACAGAAAATTAGGGAAAATCATTGAAAATGACCACAGAATCAGCCAAAAATGACCCCTGCGGCTAAAGGAAATAGCTGTACTTGGCCACCCTCTTTCACATTTCCCTACCGTGGCTAATGAAAATTCGAGCCTAGCAGAAGCCTTGGACATAGTCCTCTGCATCACGTTATTCAGTTTCAGACCGAGGTTCTGTTTACAATTTCGGCGGAAGTGTGCAGATCTTTCTCGTTTTCGTTTGTGATTTGTCTATTGGATGTCAGATCAGGCCAAAACTTCACAGAGGGAGCCATGGCGAATTTGAACAGCCCAGGTCAAGTCAAGTCCGAAACTCTGTATTTTCGAAGGTACCCCTCTAATACTAAAATACACAGTTACGCAAGATTCTTTAAAAAATATTATCTCAGGAGTGCAAGCGCCCACTTAGGGCATTATAGCTAGGCCTACTCATCAAACAATATTGGAGTCGACGATATTAACGATATGTAGGAGGAAACCGGAGCCCCCGGAGGAAACCTACGATGTCGAGGAGAGATCGCCCTCTCTACCACATAAAGTCACTTGCACGACCCGGGGATCAAACCTGCGACCTTAGTGGTGGCAGGCGCCGATGTTTCCATTGCGCCACCCCGACACAAGATCTATGCAAGATCTATGAACTTGCTCAGTGAAATAATTGCGAACTGAGGCAGGTTCGTTATTTTTGTACAACTTCGACCTCTGTGACCTTGAAATGTAGGGCAAATCAACCCTGTTAGTGTTATATACCCCGGTATGTGTGTTATGTAGGCTACCGTACGGTATCTTAATTAGATCCACCTATGATAAAAAAATTGGAGATGATCCAGTTAGTTGTTAGTTCAAAAGGTATTGCACTTTTGTGTGCTTGGTTTTGGCCATCTGGTGGCCAAGCCAAAAATCAAAATCAGACCGAAGCTTGGTGTCATAGGTCATCTCACCTACTGGTAGGGGTATTATACATGTACCAAGTTTCAGATCAGCAGCCCCAGTGGTTACGAAACGTGCCCTGCTATGCTATTTAACCTAACGGACAACGGACCTCAACGTACGATGACGACGACTGACACCGACTGACCGCAGGACGATCCTAGCTCATTAGTCACGTGTGACTCACTGTGAGCTAAAAATGCGTCAATAGGCCTATGTATCTGATTGCATGATTTATCTTGAATTAGAGTAGGGAAGGAAAGGGAAGAGGGCCAATGTTTGCAATGGCAATGCACCCGCGTGATGGATGGATTGGACTGGTGGTCAGTTGGTGATGCACAAACGCACATGCGCAATGCACATAGGCCTAATGATGATGCATGCACGGCACCCGGCGAAATTCACAAAATCACGCCAACTTCAAGTTCAACCGGCCGCTTCACAATAAAATATCCATAATACCCACCCAAAAATGCCTCCCGATTATTCTCCAAACATTCATTCTCTACTATGATAACAATTTACCTCACTTGCATGCCTCAAGACCTGCTTTTTCTGCTTTTTGATCTAAAGTTAGCCGTTTTGCCAATGAGATAGACCCGCAGTCTCGCGCAGCCAGACGAGACTCTTGGCCTGTAGCAGCTAAGTGTGGACCACTTTGTCCTATCGGAGGCAAAAAATGAAAGTTGCCAAAAGTTCAAGAATTTGAGTTTTTTCAAATGGTGTGGGTCTAGAATGAAGGAACCTGAAATATCAGACCTTAACTCCAAGTCGTTTTCATTCTGTGGCCACATGAATTTTTGACTAATGGAAAAGAGATACCGGTAACCCAAAAAATGAGCCGAAAAAATAAATTTAAGCAGTAGCTGTTGTGGTTGTTATGAGAAGTAACTTGGTATGAGAGCCACACGGTAGGGGTATTAAATTCCAACAAAGACCTTTCACTTTCGGTTTTTCTCAAAAAAAGTGTGTAAAATGGGAGTTTGGCCCAAATTGAGCCTCAGGGTACCCTGACATGCCTGAGTGTTTCATGTGCCCATTTATGGGCCTAAATCAGAGAAACTAACTTACTGAACATGAAAAATACAATTGTTACCCATCAACAGAGTATATTTTTGAGTATCGGCGTGTTTTTTATTGAAAAAGCTTGCGTGACGTACAGTCGGAAAATGTTCTGGTGAACCTGCAGAGAGCACATCATCCCCAATTGTCACTGAGATTTTCCAAAAACTACCCTGTACAAGGGACTCCTAAAATCTATACCCACTTCCCATAATCCACCTTTGGTGTTTGTTTGACAGAAAAAATATTAAAACGTGACGTACAGTCGGAAAATTCCTACAGGGCAATTTCGGCAAGGCGCTACACCAACACCGTGGATCTGACTGCCCTGATAATCTGGGATATGATTAAACTCAGCTATAGCCCTTACATGAACAAAACAACATCTGCTTAAAGTCAGTTTTCTTTACCATACAGTGAGGAATAAAAAAAGCGGTGATTTTTCAGCAAAAAGAGAAAAAATCAAGTTTTGCGGTTAGATGCATGTATTCCTAAAATACAACTCCAATCAATGCTGAATGCTACATTATTTCTAAAAGTACATCTCCACCAATGAGAAAAAAGCATTCACAGTGAAAATGAAGACCATATTTCAATAACTGGCATAAGATTCTGATGTGCCAAAAATCCAATAGGACAAAAAAGTTGGTGTTTTTGCCTATTTTCCAACTTCAACTCATCCTAAAATGAAAACGGGTGAATATAACCCACATAAACCATACATTTTAAGGTTCGTCTGACCATGCTCTATAAGATTGACCATGCTCTATAAACAATAAGTGTTGAATATAAACAAAGTGTTGAATTTCAAACTGGAAGGAATAATTGAATGTCTAGTGAAGGATACCTGAAAAAAGGGGGGCGGTCCACACTTAGCTGCTACAGGCCTCTTACCGCAAACATGTGGCTGCGCTGGGTTACCGAGACTAGCAGACCCACGGTCCCGTAGCTCACATGCTCATAGCCTTTATATATAGCCTACCGGGTATCTGATCATGATGTGATTATTATTACTAATTAAGTCTAAATCGCATTTCATTAGTGAATCGTTTCTTTCCCTTTTGACCACTGTTGACACTTCCAGCATACCGACTGTCTTTAGGCCTATAGTCACATACATAGGCCTGCCCTAGGGCTAAAATGGGCACGTCCTGGGCAGGAACTGGATTGTTGGCTACCGGTGTATTATTACACATGTTTATCAGTGCCTCCCTCCTAGTCCTAGTCCTTGTCACGTTTCCGTCAATCTTTTATTGTTTGGGGGCATTGGCAAACGGGGGCAGTGAAAAACATTACACCTACGGCGAAGTTGGCTACTCAGATTTCCCACCTGTGCGTGCGAGTTGGTAAAATTAGCGTCCGGGCACTTTAGTCAGGTTTCTACATGGTCTAGGCAGGCCCCTACAAGTCTGTTACAAAAGTCTTAAATTTGGAACTTCCATTTTTAAGGCCTTAAAAAGTCTTAAATTTGACAATTTTTGTAAGAAGGTCTTAATTTTGACCTCAAGGTGATTTTGGAAAAAGAATTAGGCCCCTATCAGTGTTTTTGTACCGGTGCTTTGTGGTTATTTTGGAAGCCTGCATTCAATTCAAGTGAATACCTGTGCCAACTTAAACAGACATTGGTTGGATGGTGTTTGTTGGTGCAGTGATTCTTGGGCAACGAATTTCATTCATGCATAGACTAATTAGCTTGGCTGTAGATAGGCCTAACAATCCAACAAGAAGACCATCCAAGACTGAAATGACAATAGCTGAGGCTAGTTGGTAATTGAAGTTAATGAATAGATAGGAAAGTAAGCATTGGAATCTCTTTTCCAGTTTTGCTTTATGAATATATCCACTGCGTATATGAATTTGAGGCAAACTTATTGGTACCCGGTACTCATTTTGAGAAACTATCTCAGAATTCAAAATTGTTGAGAAACCTCAGGAAGTTATTGTTAGGTCTTGAGTGTTTGTTGGCTTGGCTTGGCTCAGGAGCCCAGAGATAGGGCTGGGGATATCTTCCCATCAATTTGCAGAAAATGTTCCAGTGTTAACCAATCAGATTGCTGAGATCCAGCACAACTTGATGCACAGTTTTATCAGCATGGGTTGTCATCAGGAGGCTGTAGCAGATATATGGTAGCCATGAGCCTACCTGCCGGAGATGGGAAATTTTATTGAATTTAATCCTATAAATCTGTCTTCTAATGTTCATGGTTTATCGAAACATAGGCTCAATAATGCAGTACATTCAATATTCTGTTGAAATATTCTTCAGGTTTCCTGTTGATGGCACTAAAATTGGTCAATTTTTTCCGCTTTCTCATCTCGGGCTCTGAAATGCTGGGAAATCACATCTCCAAGTTTCTAAAATCCAAATTTTTACGGGGGAAGCCCCCCCAGACCCCCCCAAACTAGGTGCGTTTGACGGCCATGTTGATCCCTATCATATTTTTCCTGGCCAGAGACCCTGCTGGGGAGGGGGTGACGGCTTCATTAATAGGCCTTAAATTTTGCCGATAATTGGTCTTAAAAAGGTCTTAAATTTGGTGCTCCACAGGCTGTAGACACCCTGTTTAGTTTTTCAGGGTCGGGAGGGAGGTTTTTATTTTTATTTTTAGTAGCTTTCAGCTGAAAAGATAGGTCAAAAACAAATAAAAAATTTTTCTTAATTTTCAAATTTTGGAGTAGGCAATTTTTTAATGGAAAATGCATTACAAAAAAATTAATATTCTAAAACGTCTAAATGATGAAAAATTTGATCACGGCGCCCGGGCAGTGAGTGAGAGAGAGAGAGTATAGTAGTCAGGTCAGTTGGTAGGCCTATACATGTAGATCAGTAAATGAATATTCATTGCTGATAATTCATTGGCTAAATGCTAACTCCAACCAAAACCTTCTTGGCCTGACCCTAAACTGGTACGCTACCCGGTCTTCTGGGCAGCTTGCATTCGAAGACCGGTGAAACCAAATGATCTGAGCCAGAATTCCGGCTCGTGACGTCATTCTACAGCAATGCATTCTCCCGAACTAAATATAGACCAGCGGGCGCCATGATGGTTTTATGCATTTGCTTCCGTCTGTCCTAGTATTTTTAATCAGGACAGTGTTCGGTCTAACCCTAAACAGCTGCTAAAGTAAACCCTGCTCCCCCTATTACCTAACCAAC